>CAJVPY010005416.1:0-11483 GCA_910591965.1 Dentiscutata erythropus
AAAAGTAAATCAGAGCTAAAAAAGTGCAAAAACGCAGGCAAATTTGCCTGCGTTGGTCTACATATTAAGGGATATATATTTTAATAAGCTGAACAAGTTTACTTAGAAAGTAAAGTAAAGGTTAGTATAGTAAAATTTTGTGTAAATAGATGCTTTTTGTTGGACAGATTTTAAATAAATTTTGTGTTAGAGATTTGCAGAAAAAGTTATTTTTTACTTTTATATCATTTAATTCTATAAATCTATTAAATTTGGTTAAATAATTATTAAAATATTTTTGCTCAAAGTTAGAAAAAAAATTTTTGTAGCTTTATTTTATTTTAATAGATGTTTTAATTTTTTTTTTTTAACTTTAAGCAATAATATTTTAACAATATCTGACTAAATTTGATAAAAAATTTTTTATTTAAATTTTATATATAAATCTATAAAATTTAAATAAAAAAGTTTTATTAAATTTGATTAGATAATTATTCAAGAATATAGTTATATAATAAGCTACTTTGGTCTAGATTAAAATAAAATTGGCTTTATTAAAATTTAAATAAAAAATTATTATTATTTATATTTATTTAACACCAGATTTATACAAAGTAAATTTTAAATTTGTATAATTTATATAAAATAATTTTTAAATTTATACAAAATGATTTTTAAATTTGTATAAAATATTGTAATTTAAATTAATTAAATCACAATATCTTATAATCTAGTAATTAGAATTCGAATAATATCTAGATCATGAAATAAAATGATTTTATTAATCTAACTTTGCAATAATTTTACATTTTTGTGATAGTGACCAAATATCCTCGATCTAGTATAAATTACTAATAATATAAATCTTTAGGAGAAAATTTTTTGCAAATTTAGTTACTACTATTAATAAGGTATTACCGAGATTTTTTGACTGAGAACAAAAAATTAATAATTTCATACTCCGTCAAAAAACTCTGTTAATACCTCGTTAATAAACTAAATTTGCGATTTACTATGAAAATTTCCTCTTAAAGACCTATATTTTAATAATTTACACTAGATCTAGGATATTTGGTCGCTATCGCAAAAATGTAGAATTTCCGCAAAAAAATTACAATGTTCTTTTGTACGAATTTGAAAGTCAACTTTGTACGAATTTAAAAGTCACTTTGTACGAATTTGATTTAAAAAACTTTCATTAAATTCTATCAGATATTTGTCGAAAAAATATATCACTTCGATAACTTGCATATGTGATATTCGATGGCTAGTTGTAAGAACTGTCTTCTACTTGCTCATGTAAAGCTTGAAACTTATATTTTTTCTTGTGCCACATGAGCAAGTGTAAGTATTCTAGGGTATCAGGTATAAATGATTTTATTCCACATTATAATCACTACTCAGTGAATAAACAAGTTTCCTTGTTAGTTCCTCGGTAAACCGGGAAAATAACAAGTGTTTTCGGAAACTTGCTTTTTACTGAAATAATATACATTTCCCACTACGAGGGGTAACGCTGCAGGTTTCCGGTCATATAAGGAAGGCCCTTTTATCGTGGGCGATGATTTACCAAATCGTTCGCACATAATAACGACTCAATAATGAACGCCACGACCGGAAAGTCTTTCGAACAAATCAACCAAGAAAATTACAGTGTGGGCACCCGATTTTCAAAGGTCATTAAAAGAATCCACAATTTTTGTCTATTTTGATACATGATCTAAGTTCGAGTATGTCGCAAACCGATTATACTATCGCCAACAGAAGATAGAGATAGTGATAATCCTTTTAGCTTTGAAAAAATCTATGAAAAGTTGGTTTTTCGAAAAAGCCGTCACGGTTCAGAAAATTTATTCAAACTATTGTTCTCAACACCCTGTATAATACCCGTTTTACTATTAAACGCACCTAATTTCCACTTAGATGCATCATACAGGTTCCAGCACACAGCGATAATGACGAAGATAATCACAAGAAGAAGTTTCTTGCGATTCCCCAGTCGGATCGTCGCTTCATATATTTATTATAATATATTTATTAATATATATACATAATAATATATACATAAATATATCATGCATTATGCTAATCTGTCACGATATATAATAATATGCTACTCTATCACGTTACACAATCCACGATTCTACCCTTAGTGCTACAAATTCCCTGTAACACCATAAGGAGGAAATAAATTGATGTCCATACACATGATGTCCACAAGCCAAACTTAAACGCGAACCATCAAAATGGAACAAAACAATTCGCGTAATATGTATGACGACGTACAAGCGGAAATTGATACTGACGGCATTGATTATCTTGCTATAGAAACAAATGAAATACAAGGACAAACCAGTACACACCAGGAAACTGATGCTCATTTAAGCGAAAATGAAAAAAGATATGGCCAAAATTCATCATCCTCACAATCTCTCAAAAAAAAATTAAATAGGCGATCACGTAACCAGATTACCGTTGAAACAAAAAAGGATATCATGAAGACAAGCGAATTGCAAGCTCTCTTACCTCGTAGAAGGCGCGTAAAGTTTGATCCTAAAGGAAAAAGAGCAAAGTATAGTGATACGTCAGAAAATGATGATATTGATGAAGATAAACATTGCAAAATTGTTGGATCGTCAAAAAAAAGAACAAAATATAAACCCGATCAAAAGGAGAAAGCCAACAAGAGAGGTGATGATGAAAATTTGGATGAGGTAAAAAAGGAATATTTAACGTTATTTATTAGAGTCAGTGATGAAATTATTTAATAATTCAAAACGAACTTATAATAATTACTTACATTCGAACAAATCAAGAAATTAAAACTAGAGCGCGAAGACCGGATCCGGCATTTTCATGAAATAGATCAGTTTGAGTTGCCAGTAGAAGTTGTTACTGATTAACATGCAATAAGACGACTTCATTGTGGCTGCAAAAACGGATGATATTATGTGTAGATTCCAATTGGAATCCAAAAGTTAGTGATTAAAAATGGTTCGTTTATATTTGACTGGTGTAACGATTAAATACCAATTGGTGACGAAGAATATTATCATTTTTCAATAAAATTATTGTGTATAAAGGACATTGTGATAAGAAATTCTTTGGCAAAATTACATTCGCTTTCAAAAATAAGAATTAAAGGGCCTCAAAAATAGGGCATATCGAATAATTGAATAATTTTGAAAGCAAAAAAATTGACTCTTTTCTGTTTTTCGGTTTTTTATGAAATTGATAAATAAAATAAATAAATAAATGCAATCTAAAGGCGATAATACCAAACAAGACTGTATATTAAATGAATATAAATTTTTTAAACATATGTCAAGTAAACAAACTTTTTTAGTGGTATCTTATCACCAAGGAAGGAAAAAAATATGTATACCAGAAATGATAAATGCAAGAACGGTGTAAAAGAGGGTTATTCATAATTAGATACAAGAAAACGAGACAAATTTAAAGGATGTAAGGAAAACTTGAATTGACCAAAAATATCTGAATGGAGAGGACGACAAAATTAAGCTTAACAAATACCCTACAAAAATTATTGAAAATTTATCGTCCTATCCAACCAAAGGAAAAAACTAAAAACTAGATTTTTTATATACCTTAGATAAAATAAAGGGTAAAGTAATAAGGAAAAGATATTATGTCTAAGATCGTTTATGGTTAGGAAACTTTTTTTCGAAAACATAGTCCGACATTGAAATAAAAATAAAAATCACGGACCACCATTACTCAAGAATAATAAATCTCCCGTACAACCCAAATAGACCAACAGGTCATAAAATAGAACATGACAAGAAGATAAAAACACACTTGAAGATCGATAATCATAAAAATATATATATATAAGAAAATGAATATAATCAATTTCAAAGGCTTTATAATAAAGGGAAAAAAAAGAAATATAATATGCAAGAAAGCGAATACTTTTTATAGGGAAATATAATGGATAATAGTAACACTCGTACCAGATCCACCTCTTAAACTTTTTTTTTTTTTTTTACCATTAATGCTACCAATATAAACGACATGTATATATAAGAAAACTAAAAAAATAAAATAAAATAAAATAAAATAAGTATATATTAATATTGTCTCAAACACCATATTATCAGAAATAATGCTAAATACGTGCCTTTCTCTATTCGTCATCAACTTCTACACCATCGTCTTCGATACTATCAATATTCCTACCATCAGATTCCGAAGTATCTCCAGCATGAAGAACTCTAGCATCGGATTCGCCATTGTTACGTCCCTTACTATTCTTCATAACACTACCATTGTTAATTCCACCAATTGTAATGCCTCTTGGTGGATTACCACAACGATCTTTACCATAATTAATCCGATACTTTTTATATTCGTCCTTCAGCTTAATTTGATCAATGGCTTTGATGGCGGACATAATAGAAGTAAAATTGACAAAACCACAACTCTTCTCTTTAAGAATGTTCACCAGCTCAATATCGCCATATTCAGAAAAGTCTTGTCGAAGTTTTTCTTCGGTGATATTATCATCGAGTTGTCCAACATAAACATTGCGTGAGGCACTTTGAGTGCTTACAGCCAATTGAATGTGACCAGGTAACGGTCCCGGATTCTTTCCCCATCCAACTTTAAGCCGTCGATTTTTGATAACCACACCTGTTTGTTGTGCAATATACATGAAACTATTTGCTGAACTAGAATCAATGAAAGTCACAAAAGCGATGTGCTTTTCTGGCATATAACGAATTTGTTGAAGAATTCCTCCTCGGATAACATTGCATATTTCTTCACAAGTTGTGTCTGGATGAATATTTCCAAGATAAACAGTTCGATTTCCAGCAGCTGATCCTGAAGCCGTACTACCAGCTGCAGAAGAAGCGGAAGAGAACAAAGGACTTGTAGGACTACGCAGTTCAGAACCATTATCAATATGACTTGAGGCAGCGACAGAAGCAGAATGATATGGGTCAAAACCAAAACCCATAGCTGCACTGCCAAAACTTTGAAAACTAAGGGAACTAGCCGGAAACGCATATTGCGGTGTTACTCCGTTTCCAGACCTCTGTGCGCATCGATCCTTACCATAGTTAACTTTTTTGCCGGCATATTTTGGTTCGGTTGGAAGTATTTGTACAGCTTTCATTGCATTAGATATGGACATAAAATGAACAAATCCGATATTTTTTTCCCTGACAATTTTAACGTTCTCAATCGTGCCATATTTAGACAAATCTTCGCGTAAAGTAGCCTCGGTTATGGATTCATCCAGGTTCCCTAAATAAACATTACGCGAGGCATTTTGAGCATTAACAGCTACCTGAACAGTTATAGGAACGGGAGAAGGCTTGCCCCACCCAACTTTAAGTTCTTGACCGTTAAGAACTATTTTACGCGTGGATGCATCTTGATAAAATAGCATGGCAGCTGCACCGTCCATGAACGAGATAAAGGCGCAGCTCTTGTCGTTAAGGATTCGAACCGATTCGACTGGACCTACTCTAACTTGATTCATCATTTCTTCGATATCAACCTCCGCTGGAAGATTACCGAGATATACAGTGCGACCAGTTGCGTTTGCAGTAGCGGTACTAACGGCTGCTTGTTGGTAAGAGGAAGGAAACTGCGCGCCAGAGAAAGCACTGGTAAACTGAGGGACCATACTATTTACGCTGGGAGTGAATTGATTCATAGCTGCGTATTGAGAGGGGACGGCTTGATGGTAAGCATTCATACTAGCAAAATGACCACTTGAATGTCCAGGATGATGGTGAAACCCCGCAGTACCTTGAGAGTAGGAAGGATTGCTCATCATCATTGAAGATGGACCAACCGGTGGATTTTGATAATATATATCAGTACTAGAAGACCCTTGTGAAAGGTCACTTCTCATACCTCCTGGTAATGTATAGTTACTGTTGTAACCTTGTCCTGCGAAACGTGGCTTTTTAATACTATTATCGTGATTTTGATTTCCGTATTCGCTACTACGTTTCATTGTTGAATTTGAACTATAACTTTGAGTCCTGAGTCCTTGCGAGCTAGAAAACACCATAAACATAAAGCAACTGAGTGGGAAAAAAGGGTGTGATTAAAGGTGTAAAAAAAAAAAAAAAAAAAATATCCGTCAATATTAAATCGTCCTCGAACTCTAAAGAACAAGAGACGGATATAACCCCAGGATAAGATTCTGAATCTAAAGAAAATTTTTTGGATAAATCTGTTTAAAAGCAGATAGTTCTGATAGTACTACACACGCATCATATTATAAATAATGTGGACATGTGAGGTTCACTAATTCATTTATTTGCTGATAAGTTTAATTTACAATGCTAATAACCAATTGAACCGACATGAAAACGGTTTATGTATATAATATAAGCATAAATGCGATATAAAACTAGCATAATTGGCATTTACACTCATTTCACTATCAATTAATATAAAATGAATTATGATGTGAAATTTCCGTTATTTTACTTAGTTGATGGGATGTAGAATTGAATACGGCTATACAGTCATTTTTGCATTTGTAATATTTATAATCATTCCATTTAAGAGCAAAAATAACTGTAACCATCAAATTCAATTATAAGAGCAAAGATAATTATAATTTATTATGTTTATTCTTACTAATAATTTAATAGCGAATTTAATGGATCGAAAATATTATTTCTATCAAAAATTTTACACAAATTTCTCGCTTTTTATGTTACATCATTCGAACTTGTGAACAAAAAGCTCATGGCAAACAACGACCCATAAACCTAGGATACAGGCAACACTCTTTAATAGTATCACGATGAAGCAACCACGCTAAAAAACGTTCAATGCCTAAGCCAAAGCCACCGTGTTCTGTTGTACCATATTTTCGTTGATCCGTGTACCAATAATAAGGTGCAGGATCAATACCTATTAGGGAATTGTGTAAGAGTATTATATATGCACAATGAATTATTATAGAATTTTTTGCTTTAAACATTACATGCACACTACGTATCCTACCCTACCTTCACGTTTGTAACCTTCTAAAAGCTCATTCTATAAGTATTAAAGGTGTTAGAATTCATATTCATTATCATGATTCAAAAAAAAAATAAAGTATATTATGAATATACCATATCGGAGATCCTCATGCTACCTCCCACTATTTCACCAACACCAGGAAATAGTACATCTACACTTTCTGTTACTCGACGATCGTCTTTACAACGACTCATGTAAAAACTTTTAACTTCGGCGGGAAAGCGGCAAAGAAAAATTGGCCGATTAATTTGATCGGTCATGGCACGTTCAGGTGCTTCTGGAATATCTTCTCCAAATTCATAAAAACCACCATCTTCTTTTTTAATATCGTGATCTTTTAAGTATTGTATCGCGTCTTTATAGTCCAAACGCATAAATGGACGCTCTGGTGGTTTAAAATCTGGATGAAGTTGATAGACTAGCTTTCGGGTTGGTTCATGAGAAAGAACACGGTCAATAGTGTCACAAATCAGATCTTCTAACTTGTCTAACAAATCTTCAAATGAAATGAATGCCATTTCTGCTTCTAAATGAGAGTACCTGTTGAATAAATTATTAAATTATTATTATTATTATTACATACGTAAACTATTCACAATATTATATGAATAAAAAAAACTTACTCAGATAAATGCCGACGAGTATGAGATTTCTCTGCTCGATATGATTCCGAAATACAATATACATCTCCAACAGATGGTAGGCATGTTTCAAGATATAATTGTGATGATTGAGTAAGATAGGCCTATTTAGTAATTTAAAATTAGACGAAATGTTTAAGCATGAAATCAAAAAAAAAAAAAAAAATTCACCTTTTCGCCATAATAATTCAATTCGAATAAAGTACTTCCGCCTTCGACTTGTGTTTGCACTAAACAAGGAGGTGTGACTTCAGTAAACCCCTTTGAATCAAAATGATCACGGAATGCTTTCATTACTCGTGACCGAACTTTTAGAACTGCCGAAGCAATCTCGCCACGAATGACAAGATGCCGTTGTTCGTATAATACCGAAGGATCTGCTTCGGCATTTAACTTATTAGTGAAAGCATCTTCGGCACCCGGCGCTTTATGATTAACTTCCCAATAATCAGCAAGGAGCTCATGATTATCTGGAGCCTACATTTTTCAAACTAGTGAACAATTAATATAATGATATATATTAAAAATTTTTAATCATGATTTACCTTCTTTCCATCCGGCAATTCATTAATGACACCATACACTGTAATCGTTGATTCAACCGACAAGGTCAAGGCATCGTATGTGTGACACTAATAAATATATTGATAAATATTTATACCTACAAAGTTTATCGTCAATCCTGAGACAACTAAAAAAATTGCTGATGACCGAATCAAAAAGTTTCTGATGTCAACCTAAGTCAGTAACTTATTACTGTAATTCTGATTCGGTAGCTTATCGATTCGGTAATTTTCTCAGTTGTCCCAGGATTTATGATAATAGCTATAATCAAAGACGATTTCTTACCAATTGACCGGTTAAAATACATTGAAGGTAACCAGTTCCATCTCTTAGTATAATAAACTTCATATCCTTTCCTTGTGTTCGTAGACGATGAACCCACCCAGACACTTTAACGCGTTTTCCACGGTTGGTAATTGCATTGCGAATTTTTATCTGATGAATTCATTATAGATTTCATTTAGATTTTTCTTGTTCCATATTCAATATCTCTGTGTACAACATACCTTTGAAGCTGGTGATAGGTTAGGATCTTGGGTTAAAATAATATTTTTTGCTTCTTCAAGCTTTTTTTGCTCTTTTTCATATGCTTCTTCAAGCTTTTTTTGCTCTTTTTCATACATAAGTTTCTCCTTTTTTGCTTTGTTCGCCAAGTCTTCAACTCGTTTTTTGGCCTTTTTTAAAGCTGCGCCTGAAATATCCTTATATCCTTCCTCGAGACTTTTTTGAATTAATATCTTTATGTCTCCGCCTTTTACTTGTAAAGCGTATACAGCCGTCTTGTAAGGATTTTCTCGAGTTCCATTACCAGAATCATCAGTACCATTAAGCTCATCGACATATACTATATCAGCTTCTCTTGCCATAAAAATTCACAGGTTTGAATGATCCGATATAGAATTGAGCAATTTAAGCATTAAGCAAGATATTAACTTACTATCATGTACTGAAATTTGCTCAGTCATCTTAATAATTTTATCGCTTCGTATGTTAAGGTTTGAAGTGGGATTTTACGGTTAAAGTGTCTGGCACGCCAAAAAAATTTGGCATGCACATGACATTAAATTACATACCGATACACAAGATTATCTTATTGAAAGTTAAAAGTACGATCACAATGCATCATACTACGGGACAATAATAATTTTTTTTTTATAAGATGTCTCTCATTTATTCAATTACACGTTGAACTACTGGTTTGTATATATAGTATAGAATAATATGCAACATATATGCTATATTTAATGTATAGTGGTCTATATATACGGAATATATTAATAAATGTACTTTATATGCCGAGTGTTTAAAACACGGTCCCTTTTTTTTAAGTGACCTTACACATAGAGATCACGATGATTATTTATGCAAATATACAGTGTTCACTAGAACGTTCAGTGGAATTGGAAGCATAATAGCTTCCAATGATCGAATGTCACTGGACCGCTTCAGTGAAGATTTTTAAGTTCCAGTGGCTTCTGATTGGTCGATTCAAATCAATCACCAGAGAGATTAAACCGGCATAAAATTTAAGCTCCGGATACATTGCTAGGTCATTTCTAGCATAGATCGTGCGATAATGTTAAAGACTAAAAGAATTATTGTGAAATCGGATAAGAATTCTTTTTTTATACAGTATGGATGCTTTTTAATAAAAAGAGAAAAAAATTTTTTAGCTTATTAAATAAAGTATAACCAGATATAAGATTCTAATTAAAAGTTAAATTACTGAATTATACTATACTAGCTTAAAAATTTGTTAAGTTTTTTTCATCTATATAGTGCTGTATATAGTACTGGTGTGCAGTGTTTAAAATTCAATATTTTTATAGTTCTTAAAAAACATACAATTTTTTTTAAAAACATTGATATTTAAAACTAAGAACATTTTATTACTTTAAAATATTCTCAAAAAATATTAATATAATTCAATTTAATAAGCTAGTGCTCTAAAAAGATTATTTGAGTTGAATTTAGAGTCAGGACCCCGGACATCTCTGATATATGTCATTTTTTTTTCAGCGAATTGCCAAAAATTTGGTCAAAGGTTCAAAGTTGAGTTTTGGCGAATTGATTGAAATTTTAAAATAGGTCATAATTAATTATTTTGGTGAATTACATTAATTTTAGACATGTTATATATTATTTTCAGCGAATTACCTACATTTTGGAAAAAATTATACTCAAAAATAAGCTACTTTATTTTTTAAACCACTGTAGTTTTTCAAAATTCAAGAGAAGATGCTTAATTTGAATTTTTTGATCAAAAATCTAAAATTATGCATCTTTTCTTAAATTTTCAAGAAACATAAACTTAAATATGCAGAGGTGTAGTAACTTAGTGTAGTGGTCTAGTTGTCACCCTCTCCAAGTAGCAGGTCTAGAGTTCAAATCCTACAGATGACGATATTTGAAAAATAGGCTTGTGTTTGGTTAACGGCTATATATATCGGTTGGATCTAATCTGTAACTTCGGTCACACCATCTAGTAATAGGAGCAATAGCACAATAAATCCAAGGAACTGGCATAACAAAAAACCTATTTGGGAAGTTCTGAGTTAGAAGTAATAATGATCTTTGATGATATCACAAGAGGGCTAAATTCGAACCGGAGCCTGAGATCGAAGAACCAAGCGACCAGGTCCTAATTGCGGAAAACACACTAGCCGAATCACCGGGTTCTGTCACACTATTGGAAAAGGACATACGCTCCGAAAGTATGTACCAAGAGGAGGGCGTCCTTTAGGTACCTAAAGCCTGGGCAGACCAACCCTTCCAGGTTGCCGGCTAGAAGTAAGAGAGAGATCGATAAAGAATTCGGTTAAGAAGACAGTCTAAATGCGGGTACCAGGGTTGTTGGGAACCTAATAAGGGCGGAAGTAGGTAATCACAGGGGTTCAATAGTTAGCCCTGACCCCAAGTACATGGGTAGAGCCATGGTATAGGTTACTGAAGTCTAGATAAAGAACATATGTATAGGACATATAATATCTAGCAAAATGGAAATATCCCGCTATTCAATGATCCAGAGGCACCTGGAGTCATAATAAGCAAACCTCACAGGATGTGAGAACCAATGGTGAGATAAATAGGGTTAATATGACTATACTGGACCATAAGGTTTGGTACGTCTCACTCAAGGTAGTTCTAGAAGTTCAGGAACTAAAACACCGCAGGAGAAGGGACCTGGGACATCTGTGGTAGAGGATGACTAATTAGGAAGGTTGTGGCTTGAGATACAGATCAGGTTTTGGCAGTGCCTTAAAAGGTAGCTTGAGATAC
>CAJVPY010005417.1:0-11482 GCA_910591965.1 Dentiscutata erythropus
GTAGGGTAGTTTTATTAATAAAAAAGTATATGTGGATTTTAGTAGGTATTATAGATTTAAATAGAGACCCCAAATTTTAGCATCAGCCGTTTTCAGCATCAGCTGTGACAATAATTGTGCTGGGAGTCATCGTAACAGACCAGATAGAAAATAAATAGGTGATCCTAGCCTAATTATTTAGCCAGTGGTTTCCCGCCTGCCGAAGCAGGCCGGCTGTTTAAACGGCAAATCATGTGATTATTATGTGATTATGTGATTATCTTGTGGAGGGATAGGGTGGGGCTGAAACTTTTTGATGCTTGTAAGATGGAGTTGGTTAGAGTTAGGTAAAGCATATTTATATAGTTTGGGTGGTATGTGCCTGTTTCTGCTGGGACCTATGTTTTAATGGCCGATGGGTCATCTGCATAACGTTAGGAGTGGTTTGCATTGCCTGTGTGTGGCGCCGGCTTGCCAATCGTCTTGATTAGTTGATTGTGCTGCATGATTAGTGCCCTGGTGCCCCATACAGTTTTGGGTTAGTGCTCCGGTGCCCTGTGTGGTTTGGGTTAGATCGGTGCTTAGTCTGGTTTTTTGAACTGTTGACTTTTGTCAACATATACGAAAAACATAGACACACGCCTCATTTATTTGGAGTAATGCTGGCTGCGATAAGAGCCAGAGATAATTTTATTAAAGATAGATGTGAAGTGAATAAGAGTAATAGGAACTGAAATGATGATTATCCTGAAAAGATAGCAATAATAATTGCACTGGGAGTCATCATAACAGATTAGATAGAAATTAAATAGGCGATCCTAGCCTAATTATTTAGCTGGTGGTTTCCCGCCTGCTGAAGCAGGCTGGCTGTTTGAATAGCAAATCATGTGATTATTCCAAGAGGGTTTATTGATTCTGCCATTCGTTGTTGTCATTTTTTTTTTTTTTTACAGTGTATATATGTATGTTTATTATTACTATTATTATTATTGAGTACGTTTCGTTTGTTTCTGTGTGTGTACGTTCATGTGCCTGAATAGGTTGTTTGTATTTCACAGGATCTCTCTCTCTTTTTTTTTTTTTGCTTTTGTTTGTGCGATTGTTGTTGTTAAGTGCTGGTTTTCTTGTGCATTGTTTGGTTTGTTTTTTTTTTTTTTTTCTTTTTTATTTTTATTATTATTATTTTTTTTTATTTTTTATTTTTTTATTTTTTATTTTTTGTATATGTATATATATCGTAGGGTTGGTGAACTGATTGATGTGAGTGTCTGTGTCTTTGTTGAGTGGGTATTTGTATCTCATGCGCTTGTTGTGCTTGTGTGTCCTGATCTTTTGAGCTAGCACCAATTAACCAGGATTTGTTCCTAGTTGTTGAAGTGGGGTTAATTGGTGTAGGCTTTGATTGGAATTGAAGCAATTGTGGCGGGGTGGCTTCGGATGTACCTGTAAAAGGCGTCCGATTCCCATCTTCCAATTTTTTGGATTATTACTAGCTGTACACCTTGGGATGCTAATTCAGTAGTGCCTTCTGCATGGAAACTGTGTTCGGTGACATCTTCGTTGGGAAGGAGTTTTTTAAGTTTGTTTATAAACCATTGCTTTGAGGCCCACGAGCTATTGGGTTTCATGAAAAGCATCAAGTTGTTTTTTGCGTATGTTGGATGTGTTCGTAATTGAATGTAGATCTTGAGGGTGCATATAGGGCAGATATTGTCATTGGTTGGGTTGATTATTAGAGACACCCGGTTTGCTGTCTTATGGTTTTTTGTTCTTGAGAGTTGAATGATTGCGTAGGTGTTATTTCCGGTTTTTTCGAATCTTAGTGCTTGTGTGGTCGAAACTTTGGTGTTGTTGGATTGGCTGCTTGGGAGTAGTTCGCCAAGACGAGCGAGTCCGTAAAATGCTGTGAGTGAAATAGTCCAAAACAAGATGTTTGTAGAATTTTCCATGTTAAGTTTGTTTTTAATGCAGGATAGGTGAAACTGAGTAATATGGGCTTTCTGTTTTACTGGGTTGTGGATATATGTTACATCGATGGTTTTTAAGAGTTGAATAACTAAAGGGTCAGTTCGGATATGGGTCCAGTCGTAGAGATTTCTTGTATGATAGTATTTTAGTGCGGAAAGGTATGATGTAATAGTAGGTGGGAAATGAATTTGTGTAACCATGTTATGAATTTAACTAGAGAGTCTTTCGATATCAGCCAGATGGAACCATCAAGGTTGAACCATTTGTTGGATGTTGCCAAATCTTCATAATGTCTGATGGTTGCTTTGTATGATTTGTTGATAGTGTTACAATGCTATAGCCTTCTATCAACAATATAGCAGAGTAACAAGGTCACTCGCTGTAGAGAAACCTATGTTAGGAATATACAGGGAGTGGAGTAAAGTATTTACTATACTTTACAGCAGTAGGCAAATAGTTTGGGATAGTAACGGTATATTATATAACTTTATTAAACACAGATGATGGTGATAACCTTGCCTGTAGGATTTACCCTAGAGGGGGAATATCACACTATACAAATATAAGAAGAGTAAGATAAGATAAGACTAGATTCTATGAGAGGGTAAGGAACTCTAACTTGAGCAGAAGGGGAAAAGGCTCTCTTTTTATAATTTTTCTACACATAGGAGGTGTAACAGAATAACTGCCAAACCGTGTAGAAGTAGATAAAGATACTTGTGTAAAAGGTACTGAGAGATACTTGTGTGAAGGTACTGAGAGGTACTTTGTGTAGAGGTACTGAGAGGTACTGAAAGGTACTGAGAGGTACTCATGTGCAGGTACTGAGAGGTACTTGTGTACAGATACTGAGAGGTACTGAGAGGTGCTGAGAGGTACTCATGTACAGGTACTGAGAGGTACTGAGAGGTACTCGTGTACAGGTACTGAGAGGTACTGAGAGGTACTTGTGTACCTAGCTATAATGTTACTGTGCCTTATTTTCCAGCCAATAAATCTATATAACTAATATAATAATATACAAGATAATATAATAATAATATGATAACTATATAATAAAATATAACTAATATAATAATAATAATAATACAATAAATGAAATATATAATTTATATTATGCTATCATAATATTACATTGTACTACAACCTTCTTTGTAACAATAGAAATTGGGATGTTGAGAATGGATGTAGCTTCTTGTCTAGGGTTTCTTGACTGGCGAAGGTATGTAATATAGTTGTGTAGTTTGATTGGGGCTATAGTATAGGAATTGCATTGGGGCTGACTATTATTTTAGGGATGGAATTAGAGAGATTAGGTTTGAAAATTCAGGAGGTATATTGGGTTGGAGGTATTTGGTTAAAGGGTTGTTGGGAATGTATTCACGATACCCGTTTCGAAATAGCAAGTCTGTGTCTTTGTTTTTTGCTCCAGGTATGTGTTGGATTTTAATAAAGAAGTTTCTGAGGATTTGTTCCTTGTATATGCAAGCAATGATGTCGTTAATGTCCAGATTTTTGCAATAACTGGCATAGTACGATTCTGCATTGGCAGAATTGTCGGTCCAGATAATGAGTTTCTGCCTCTCCCACATGGGGCGAAGGTACATACTGCGATTAGTGTGGTTAATAATTCACACAATTGTATGTTAATTATTGTTAAGTTGATTGATTTGGCCCAGTTGAAAGCAGTAAAATAGTTCAGGTATGTCGTGCTTCCACCTATGTTGGATACGTCGGTGTGTAGATTTAGAGTAAATGGGCTACACCAGTCTTGATCCTGTAAAAGCTGAATGCCCGGCCAGGTTTGTAAGGAAGAGATCCACCATTGAATATTAGATGTCATAGATTTGGTCACATGGATGTGGTGTCGTGGGTTGTTAGAGGAGTTTTGTACTTTAATGAGTCGTTGCGTGAAGGGGTGGTCTTGGGGTATAATTTGACATGCCCATACCAGTGAGCCCACTAGTGATTGGAGTTCTTTTAACTGGCAGTTTTCCTTGCTAATTCATTGTTTTAGTAGTAGAATTAGTTTGTCCTGCTTTTGTGGTAGTATGGATGCGGTCATGGTGACTGTGTCGAGCTTTATGCCTAGGAAGATAATCATAGTGCTCAGCCCTTCTAGTTTTGTGTCTTTGTAAGGTATGTTCATGGTATCTAAAATTTGTATAAATTGTCATAACTCTCGTGACTCATCGGTTGGTGAGATAATGAGGAAGTTGTCAACATAGTGAATTATGGCTAGGATGCCTTGTGACGTTATCTATGCTATTGTATCAGCGAAGCAGCAGAAAATGCCACCAGACACACAGTTGCCAAAAGTGAGAACTTTGTCGAAAAATATATTGTCTTTATGGCAGAAACCTTGTAATATCTAGTCTATTAAGTAGACAGGCAGTATACGATATACGTCTTTTATATTGATTTTTGAGAGGGTGCAACTTTTGCCAAAATAGTTTATCCATTTGATTGCATGTGTTACTGTTTTGTATCAAGTTGCGAATTATAATTTGTTGATTCTGTTGTTTATGCTATTGTTTGCTGGGGATGACAAGTGGGAAATGACCTAGTACGCGGTTGGGTTTGTATCTTTTTTCTCAACCAATCCGCAAGGTTGGTTTGGAAAATATCACATGGTGGGTTGTTTAGGTGGAACAGACCACATATACATTTGTTTGCTAGTTCAGTTTTTATATAAGTGTCGAATGCTTTTGAAGCTGTATCGATCGATTACAGGTTTTTTTGGATAATTTTAGTTCGGGTGCCTCTGAAATTGAACCTGAAACTGTCTTTAATCCCGTTGACTAGGTATTCAATAAAAGGTCAGTTGGGATGATTTGCTGTTAGATATTGGAATGCTATGATGTTTATCGGGGTTTGTATATTAAAATGTTTTAGATTTAATTGTGATAATAGGTGTAGCTCCATATTGTCTAGAGGGATAGTTGGTGGGAGTACTGCCGTTATAGTCTCGTTGACCGATTGGAGCGATGGGGCTTCGTCTGTTGTAATATTTTGGGATAGCTTGAATTGTGCCGCATGCACTAAATTGTTCTAGGTGTGAACGTCTATTCATTATTGGTGTGTATAAATGAAGGTCTATATTAGTGGTGCGGTTTTTTTTTTTTTTTTTTTTTTTATCTGGAGCCCTTTAAGAACTATGATTATACCCGCAGTCATTTTAGTATTATTAAACGTATGCAATTTATTTGAGTATATATATACATGTATAACAGCTATATAACTTTGTATATATAGAGCTTGAATCAATTATGTTAAGGTTATTGTGTATCTGATATGAGTGGATCGATGGTATCAACCTTTTTGGGTATTCGATATTTTCTAATACTGGGTTCAATTTTTTTTTTTTTTTTTGCATTCAATACGATTCCTTTCCTCCTCACATGCGTATATATATTTCTTGTGATGCATCTTATTATTTTTTTTTTTTAGGTAATGATGTGTTTGTTTGCATTAATCATCTAATTCTTCTCTTTTTTTTTTTTTTAATAAAACTATCTCTCGTTTTTTTTTTTCTTAAAAACAGATTGTGTGCTACTTGTTCGAACCGTGGTTATAACTCTGGTTGTCTGGTTGTTTCATTGATAGCGGCTTGTTAAGAAAACACCTTCTTTCTGGGTGGCTAAGCTTCTTGTAATTTAAACAGGTATAAACACGAGGGCAATTGGCGTCTTCAGAACAGCCTCTTTTGTTTCAATTTAAGCATATTTGTTACCATCGTGCCAGGTAATGTCTAACTTGAAATTTCTAGATACGTTGTTAGTGCGGGTCTTTTTGGTCGTGGTTATATCAAAATTTTTGCCCTCAGCTTCGATGTTGCGGTTGAGTAGAATGGTGTCATGATTTCCTATTAGGTGAATTCTGCGATCCTCATCGTAGTTTAACACAGCCGAAAATTCTTGTTTAATACATAGAGTACTAATATAGTCATGGTATAGGTTTAATTCGTTTTCTCTTATCTCATATATTATTAATACTGCATCTATATAAGATTTAAAAGCTAGAAGCCAGTCGTCGATATCGTTAAATTTTTGGTGGCAGCTTCGTTTTTGAAGAGTGATGGTACTGCCTTCGTTGGTCAAGATAGATTAATCATCGTCATTGTTCTAAGGTAGGCTTTCAGATTTTTGTATGCAAATTCATGGAGGTTAATGTAACTGCCAAAGGCAATTGTTTTCCATAGGCGCATGAGTAGGCTCGGTTTATTTGGTAAGGTTTCAATTAGTTTTTGGCCTTCTGACCAATTGAGGACCCACCAAATGCAGATTCATTCTATTTGTGCCGCAGTGGGGTTGTTGAAGCCACTGATGGTTGAGAGGTTGTTTAACTCTGTATAGTCAAGGGAAAGATATGTTCTTGTGGTTGTTTTGGTTTTTATTGTATTTGTTGCTTTGTTTTAGATGTGGGGTGCAGTGCTGTTCTCGTTTTTTGAGCTAGTATTGTTGGTGTCTAGAAGTAGATTGTTAAGAAGGGAAGTGAGGGGATAGTTACCTTGCTAAGTAGTATCATTATTGCTATTGTTTCTTTGTTGTGGTTGGGTGTCTTGACGTTGACTGATCATAGGGGAAAAATTATGGTTGTGCTGTGGGTTGGTTTGTTCTTGGTTCTGGTTAAAGCTGTTGAATTGAAGGTTAGATTTTTGTTGGTGGCTAAAATACGTGTCTATACGTTTGTTTAATTTGTTAATTAAATCCAGGTGTGTTTGCATCAAATGATCAATATAGGTCTTAATTGTGTTGATGATTTCGTTGGATAATGCTTGACAGGCAACATCAATGTATGCCTTTGTTTTATTATCGATATCAGATAAATCAGGGTTTATGCCGGAATTGATAAATGATTTGTCTCCTGAATCTTTTGTTTGGTTGCTCATATTGTTTGCCGAAACTTTTTAATACATGTAAGATGGAGTTGGTTAGAGTTAGGTAAAGCGTATTTATATAGTTTGGGTAGTATGTGCCTGTTTCTGCTGGGACCTATGTTTCAGTGGCCGATGAGTCATCTGCGTAATGTTAGAAGTGGTTTGCATTGCCCGTGTGCGGCGCCAGCTTGCCGATTGTCTTGATTAGTTGATTGTGCTGCATTATTGATGCCCCAGTGCCCATATAGTTTTGGGTTAGTGCCCCAGTGCCCTGTGTAGTTCGGGTTGGATCAGTGCTTAGTCTGGTTTTTCGAACTGTTAACTTTTGTCAACATATATGTATAATTATAGATCAGCAATTCTACAATTCTACACGTGTAGAATTGTCGATCATTAAAAGCACACTGTGTATAAAAGTTACGTTTTTGAAGTATGGTAATTCCGAACTTAAATTTATAAATTTGCAATTAATTTAGAGGTTCTATACTATACTTCTTAGGCGAAACCTTTTCTAAATAATGATAAATAACAAAACTTAAAACTAGCAAAGATAAAATGCATCATCATCATCAAATAACGAAGCTATTTGATGATAATGCAATTATAATCAAAATAACTAAGTTATTCTGTTAGTAAGGCACTCTAATTTAATTCTTTGTTTAACATAACAAATTTCAAAATTTTTTAGAGGGGTAGTGTTCCTATGTTCCTGAACTGAACCGAACTTAGGGTAAGTTCAAGTTCAGTTCAAAATTTGAACTGAACCTGAACCTGAACTATAATGAAAAATGGTTCAAGTTTGATATTGATCTTTTAGCATGTGTTCAGTTCAAGTTCATGAACTTGTTCGGGAGTTGGGGTTTGATAATTCATAGCATTGCCTCCAGAAAAATTAAGTTTATAATGCTTGCTTAAACTTTTGCTTTGACTTCACTCATTTAAGTTGAAAAGTTAACATAAATAAACCAATAAATATTCATGGGTCATTTATTCTAAGCATTTAGATTAATAGGACGGACCAAAAAGACTATCACCCTAATAAATAAAATTTTTGTAAGAACATATATATTGAAATTTTAGTGATTATGAGCACTATTATAATATACCTACAAGTGTAAATAGGGCACCATACAACTTTGAGTTCAGATAAGACTAAAATTTTATAATCAATATTTTGGATAAAAATTTTCAGAAAATCAAGTCACAAGAAACATAAATCAACAAGAATAAGAAATTAATAATAGGTACATAGCAAATAATTCAATTAATAAATAATATCGATTGAATCGACTTGAATAAAAAATTGTTTATCAACACAAAATCAGCACTGACAATAAATTAATAAAGCTAATAAAAAGTGCATACATTGTTTTCAAATAGTTTAACATAACAAAGCCATGCTTGGAGTATATAGTTTTACCAATCCATCCTTTTAAGTTTTTGATGAAGACTTTTGACTTGCGCCAGTATGAAATTTCTAGAATTTATCCAATGGCTATATTTGGGGGTTTGCTTTTGCTAGTTTTAAGTTTTGTTATTTATCATCATTCGGAAAAGGTTTCGCCTAAAACGTATAGTATAGTATCTCTAAATTAATTGCAAATATAAATTTAAGTTTGGAATTACTATACATCAAAAATGTAACTTTTATGCATAATGTGCTTTTAATGATCGACAATTCTACACATAGAATTGTAGAATTGCCAATCTATAATTCTACAAGTATAGAATTGTAGAATTACTAAATTTATTAATAATCATCAATTCTACAATTCTACATTGTGGAATTGTAGTAATTATGTCAATTCTATATTATCATGCATGTAGAATTGTAGAATTACTAAATTTATTAACACAATAGAACAACACTCATAAAATTGTGAAACGTCAATTTGCCAAATTTATATTTGGCACTTGATTATCTAATATTTACAAACTATTTTGAGTGAAAAAATGGCCAAAAAAGTCAACTAAATGTTTCATGAATTTGAAAGCGTTGTATATAGTCTCTTGGTTATAGTTATGGTTGTAGTTATAGTTGTGGTTATGGTTGTGGTTATGGTTATGGTTATGGTTATAGTTATGGTTATGCACTCTGATAAACAAAAAGAAAAAGCAAACTAAAAATGGTGAATATATTAACAAATATTCATTGAACTCTTCCCAACAATCACTTGTACCAAATTTTTCATAAACAAAAATTTCTAAAAAAACTTATTTGTAGTTGTAAATATGTGAAGAAAAGGCAGATATCCACAAGTCGGCACCTGTTATTTAGAGATAGTTCTCATATGCTATTTGCTAACTGGTTTAGAGTTTATCACTTATTGCAAGAATAGCACCTGTCATTTAGAAGTAGTTCTCATACGCTACTTGCCAACAAGCTCAAAGTTTATCACTTACCGGTGCAAAAAGCTATCTGTACTCCTCTCTCCCTCAAGTTAGAGTATATACTTTAAGTTGAAGAAAATAAACACTCTTTAAGAAAAGGCTCAAGTGACTCTTCTATCACCTCCTCTGCTTTCCTGCTATTTCTTCAAAATTTTCAATAAAAAGTGGGGATTTGGTTTACTCCCTCCAAAAGATTGGCATTGTTTACTTTCCAAATTCGGACAAGTATAGTAGATTGCAACCACATATCTTGTTTATTTATAGATATGGCGCTACTTTACATGACCAGGATTGGGGTCTCCAGCTAAAATATCCGAGGATAGTCAAAAAGAGAAATTTATATTAAGGTGAAGCTTTACAACAGAGATATACAAATGTTGCATTTGTTATAAAATTTTTTTTAAGCTTGACACGGGCTATAACAGTGCATCTTTAATGGCTCCAAAGTTTTTTAGTAGGGGTATCTTCTAGTCTTTTAGTCTTTTTTTTTTAGTTTAGGTTTTTTACGTTAGACTAGTCTTCTTGCTCATCATGTAGTTTTTTTTCTTTTTTGTTTTTCTTACCCATTGTTCTTGATCAATTATTATTTTTCTTTTTTTGTATTATTTGTTTTCTTGGCTTTTAGTTCTTTTTGTATTACCCCCCTCTTCTTATCTTACTCTTAGTAAATTCTTTGTGATTTAAAGAAATACGAAGGAGAGAGAAAGCCATTATAGTGTGGCAATTGGCTAGTTTAGCATAAGCCTTCTAATCATAAAATTTTAGATTAGTACAGTAGGTTGTACTTGGGCATTTATTAGATAGTCAAATCTTTAAAAAAAGCCAGATGATGTCAGACTTGCAAATTAGGAGTAAACAAATATATTTTAGATGTATTTTGAATCTTAATAAAGTACTGGCGAAGCTGCCTAAGAGTCAAAAAAAAAAAAAAAATACTCTTATACGTAAATATAATTAGAATTAAAAAAGAGCAAATAAAGTTTACAAGTCATAAATATAAATATATATTTACTATTATGTAATACTCTTTATTTGTACTAATCGTTTCATTCAGTGTATAGATATAATAAAAGCAATTCAAGTTTATAAATTATAAACATATATGCATATTTACTATTACGTAATATCTTTCATTCATATTAATCTTTTTATTCAGTATATAAGTATAATAAAGATTATTTATTAATTATAGGGATTAAAAAGAGCAATTTAAATTTACAAATTATGAACATAAATATATATTTACCATTATGTAATATCCTTCATTTATATTAATCATTTATTCAGTATATAGAGTAATAAAGATTATTTATTAATTGGTGATCTACCAGTCAACCAGAGAATGATCATAGTAAAAAGTGACTCAGATTACTATATAAATTTACTATAGTGCGAATGTGGCATGCACGCATCTAAAATTTTTTTTTATACTAAGTTAATCATTTTTCTAACTTAAGAGACTTTTGAATTATTTTATTTAGTATGTAAATATAATAAAGATTGCTTATCAATTATTGAAATTAAAAAAGGGCAATTCAAATTTACAAATCATTATCATAAATACATATTTACTCTTATGTGATGCCTTTAATTCATATTAATTGTTTCAAGAGTATATAAAGATTATTTATTAATAATTGGAATTAAAAAAGAGTAAATCAAGTTTACATAAATACATATTTACTATTATAATGCTCTTCATTTATATTAATTAGTTCATTTAGTATATAAGTATAATAAAGATTATTTATTAATCATTTGGGGTCTTGGCTTTTAGCTCTGCTTTTAGAAAAAAATAACAATTGCTCAAAAAAATAGCCAAGAATTTAGAGCAAGTGTTTAGGGGCTACAGAGTCAAAGAAGCTATAGCTCTTTAGGTTTAATTGTCTTTATAATTAGTTAGTCTTAGCTTATATATATATATTTCTCTAGGTTAAATCTTTTATTATAACTACTCAAAAAAGAAAAAAAAAAAAATTACTAAGAGAAATACATATTAATAAAGATATGCTTAATTATTAAGCTACTTAATAAATTAGAAAAAAAAAAAGCAAACCAAGTTTACAAGCTATAAATATAAGCACTTACTATTAGGGTTTTTCAAAGTCAAATCGAATCAAATATTTATATATTTGAATTTGATTGAATCGAATAAGCTCTTGAGGACACAATTCACTAACTCTTCCTGACGATCACTTGTACCAAATTTTGCTAAAACAAAACTCAAGTTTTTTCAAAACCGTGCTTTTTATCAGACTCTTTTAA
>CAJVPY010005418.1:0-11482 GCA_910591965.1 Dentiscutata erythropus
GCACAACCTTCCTAATTAGTCTTCCGTTACGTACTCCTGCCCTTGTATTGGTTCACAACAACCCCAGTACCCATATTTGAGCCGTCTCTTTACCCGGATTCTTTATCGGTCCATCCCTAACTTCCAGCCGGCAACCCAGAAGGGTTGGTCTGCCCAGGCTTTAGGTGCCTAAAGGACGCCCTCCCCTTGGTCCATACTTTTGGAGCATATGGCCTTTTCCTCTGGTGCGTCTAAACCGGCGGTTCGGCTGGTGTGTCCCCCCACTAAAGGACCTGATTGCTCGGTTCTCCAATCTCGGGCCCCAGTTCAAATTCAGCCTTCATATAGTACCGTCGAAGATCACTGCTACCTCCAAACTCGGGACTTCCCAAACAGGCTTCGATCTCCGGTCCTGTGACCCGTGCTATGCACAGCCCACAGATTACAGCCCCTGGAATCCCTTTCACCGGTGTCCTAGGCACCAGATCACTAAATCATTCATAGGCCAACCTAAATAGAGATCGTTATCTGACATATTCCGTTTTTGTTATTTTCGAAAGCGTCTTCTCTGGGATTCGAACCTTGAGAAATATACCATTACTATTTGGAGAAGGTGACGACTAGACCACTTCACTAAGGTGCCACACCTCTTCTTCTTTATTTTTTTGTCTTGCTGGTTTATATATATATTAATAAATTTTCATTTTTCAGTATTTTCTTTTTATTAACTTCTAAATCTTCTTGCTATTTGTATCTAAAATTTAAAAACTTATCTATTGAATTAAATTCTAAAAATTTTATTAATATTTACTACTATATTTACAGCATATATTTTTAAATATAAACATATTTGGATATTGTTCAATATTCACGTCTGCCATGTGTTCAAACTTACAAATTGTTATTGGATATTGTTTGCAAATTAATGGTGGTTTAGGTTAGAAGTTAGTTTTAAAGTAAAGCTTGTATTAAACAAGTATAAATAGGTCTTAGAGAGTTAAATAGAAACTCACGCTTTATTTTAATCCAACTTTATTATTATCCATAACATTTATTAAAAATTTATTTAAAATAAATAACAAATGCTCCAAAACGTCATTACATAACAAATATAATCAGTTTAACAAAAGTTGCCTATAGTAAATAGCTACTCTAAATCTAACAGAACCTCTAACTCTAACTCTAAATCTATTATCAAATTTGAGTCCGATGTGTAAATTTCTCTAATTATTTATATGATACAAAAACAAAGTATTATAGTAGTTTTCTATATGCTTTGATGTCTTGGTTGGTTACAGCTTAATACAATATTTCATATATTATAAGTTCAAAGAGACATGGGTAAGTTATACTAGTATTTTACAAATTTTGATATATATTTATTATACTTATAGACTAAATCAAACAGGTATATTTGTGACAGCAAAATATTAATTGAAAATTGCTAATTATTAATGAAAATTTCCATAACATGTCAATGTGGTCTGTGGAAGTTATAGTTATTTAAGTAGTTACCAACCTATCTAAATATTGTATAACACCTATTTGACACAATAAATTTACTATAATTAAAGTAAACTATCTCAAAATATAAGCCTTTTTCGATTCAAAAGTGTTTCAAATTGGTAAACAATATTTTTAAAGACTAATAAAATGATAACTTTTTGATGATTAATCTAATGTTTAATAAATACATATTATACTAAACTTATAATTTGATGTAATCTAAATATAGAAGTATTTTTTACTCTATTTCTAAGACGATACTATATCCATGTTTAATACATTTTATCATCCTGAGATATTTTAACTATTAAATTTAAAAAAAATCAATATTAGGATATTAAACAAAAATAAAATAAAAAAATAAAAAATATGAAGTAAATATATTACTTATTTATTCAAGATTACTTAAATTAAAATACAAAAATATTCAACTCTTTCTAACGATCACTTGAACCAAAATTTCTCACAAAAGAAAAGTCAAGTTTAAATACTGGAGAAGTAGAAAAGACCTGTAGTAGGTGGACAACAGTGCAGTTTTTATAAAGATTAACTTTTTGTGCTTTTCTTTATATATTCGACATACAAGCTAAAAGCGTTTGTATACAAGATAACTGGCTGGAGAAGTGTGCTCTTGTATATGAAGTTTTGGTGGAGATTATAGTGTTTCTCTGTCGACGAAGCAACCTGTTGTGAAACAACTAGGGAACAGTGAAGAACTTGCCATTTTCAAGCCACACTCTTTTTTTCAGCCAAGTAACTCCTCTCTTACTTACTTCTGCCTTCCTGCCAGCCTTCTAAAATTTTTTCAAAAAAGTGAAGGATTTGGCTTATCCCTTTCAAAAGATTGGCATTGTTTATTTTCCATTTTCGGACAAACTCGGTAGATTGCAACCATGTGTTGTTTATTTGAAAATATGAAGCTACTTCACATAACAAGATCAGATTCTGGGTTAAAGAGATATCTATTAAGGCATATTAAGTCAAAAAAGAAAGATTATATTAGAAATATACAATAGTTGCAGTTGTTATACAATTTTTACTAGCCTGGCACGGGTTATAATAGTGTAATTTTCTTCTTTTAAATGTATGTCATGATACCTTGTCTCTTTTTGTGCTTTTTCCATCTTTTTCCCTTTATGATAAAATCAGATTTAGGACATACTATTCTTAATATGTTTTCTTTTTTTTCTTTTCTTTTTGTTTCTTTCTTTTCTAAATTTTGTTTTTCTTTGGTAAATTTGGCATATAGTATTTTCTTATAGAAAAGTAAGAGATAAATTATTCTGCTCAGATCTAGGCAGGAAAAGTTTTCAAAAAGGGATGAGTAGTCATGATAGGCTAGTAAATCATTGTGAATTCTAAATCTGAGGTAGATTTAAAGAAGCAAGGAGGTTGCTTTTGCTCTAGTATATCGCATATAGGTTTAAATAAAAACTGAGTGAATCGCACTTTAGTACAAAGCAGCATAGCTATAGTGGTAAATTTAAATATAAAAGTTTGTAATATCTATGTTTAAGTAATAAAGTTGTAGTATAACTGCTTGTTATTAAAAAAAAAAAAATACAAAAAATCAATATAGAGTTTTACAAAGCACATCTACTAATGCATTTCCTTCTTTTAATTCTTAATTTTAAAGAAGCTAGAGTAATACTTTTGCAAAGTGTTATTTTGTTTCTTTTAATCCAAGTTCATTCTAACCAAGATTCAAAAAAACTTGAGATATTAATACACATTTGCTAATATACTTCCATCTGAACTAGGATTATTCTAAGGTCCAAGAAAGTTAATGTGATATTCTGGCTAAATGTCTTTATTACCTTGTTTATTTTTTTTAAACCACATTACTGTATTATAAAATACCAAAATATTAATACTAGTAGTTATTCTAGAGATTTTTTTTTTGTATAGTTTTTTGAGTGATAAAATATTTATATACTTCTTTTCTTTCATTCTCAAGAATATTACTGTTTTTGTAATGTTTAAAACTATGGGTAAAAGTGTAGAAATTTCAAAAAGCTGAGAAATATAAACTTTAAATTTATGTTTTTTTGGATCTTATTTATTTTGTTGAACAAAACTGATTATAATTGATTTTCAATTGATTATAAAACATCAAGTCTTTTACTTTCTTTGTGTCAAAAAAGTATGACTATGAGTTAATGAAATTTTATAAATTATTCTAAAAATGATCTTTACTATTCCAATATATTATCTGTTATACAAAACTCAACCTGCCAAATTTGAAGATATCCTGGACTATATTAATTTAATATGTAGATACAGATTAAATCAATGAATATTGGGTGTATACTGAAAGACAAGTTTTCTGTTATATATCCAATAGTTTGCTATAGATTCACTAAATTTGCTATTATGTTGCTAATATCAATCTACATCCTGATATTTTACTATTATTTAGCAGTTATTTGGCAGATCTATAGCAGGCTATTGGGTATATAACAGGAAACTTGTTTTTCTATATACACTCAATATTTATTGATTCAACCTGTAGTAGTTTTCTAATAAATTGATTTAAGTTAAAAAATTACTATTAATAAGATGTTTAAAAAAAAACTTTGTTAGTCAGCCACTTGAAAATTAAACCATTATAAAGTACAAAAAAAATAGAAACTCAAACATATCACTCTGTATCTTCAACACAGGTTGAACATAAAAATTTTGAACAAACTATTTCCCTTCTAATATTTCTATAATACATACTGATAGTTTAATGAGATATTGCAATTGTATATATCTTGCAAAAATCTGCTAATACTTTGATTTTTCTACAAGAAGCTTTTATATAGATATTGGACAAGGTAAATATCTCAAAGAAAGTTAAATGATATTTTGGTTAGTTTATTAAAGAGTTTTGATGAAATTATTTTAGATATTGGACAAGACAAATATTTTAAAAAAAGTTGATTAATATTTTGTTGATCTATCAGAGAGTTTTTATAAGATTTCTTTAGATATTAGACAAAGTAAATATCTCAAAAAAAGTTGATTGATATTTTGTTGTTTTATTAGGGAGTTTTGATAAAATTTTTTTAAAAATTGGACAAGGTAAATATCTCAAAGAAAGTTAATTGATATTTTGTTGTTCTATCAAAGAGTCTTGGTAGAATTTCTTTAGATATCAGGCAATATAAATATTTCAAAGAAAGGTAATTGTATTTTTGTTGTTTTATTGGAGAGTTTTAGTAGAATTACTAAGTATTATATATTATATTTCCTATTTAATAGAATTACAAATCTTCCCAATATGTTATATATTGGAATTATATATTCACGATTTATATTATAATTCCACATTACAAAGTCTATCATCATTTTTGCTAATACTAAGATGATACCTTAATTTTTCATTATGTACTTTTTGTACTAGCGAACATATACAAAATTATGTTTTGTTAACTTTTTTGGATAATCAATACAATGCTCAAAAAAAAATTAAACCTGGCTAGAATAAGTAATTACATCACCTTTATTAGTAAATTTTGCAAGTATCTTTGAAAAATTTTCATATCTCTTTAATAAGTAAAGCCAAAAACTTTTTCACTTATTTGAATTCTTCTATATTGGTTTTTATAGAAGATACACCTATCAATCTATTAGATTCCAACTCTTTAGATAAAACAAATATATTTGTCTTATAAGCATTATTATAATACTTAATAAGTAATTTTATAAAATCTTGAGAAACATATGTATTTATTTTTTTTGAAATAAGAAAGATTCCAGGAAATAAATCAGAACCTGTGTCAGTACCGACTTCTTTTTTTACTAATCTTGATATAGAAATAAAATCTATTGCTTTTTTATTAGATATTTTATAAATATCCAAACTCCTAGCTAATAGTCTTAAATCCAAAATAGACAAATCCTAGATAATTTAATATTATTACTATTACTAATTAATCTATCAATATGTTTATTTTATTAGATTATATTCATAAGTTCTGGTTCAATTTTCCTATTACTGTTTTTATAGCTTCTTAAAAATAAATAAACATTATATAGAATATAAAGATATTAGTTTAATTATTACTCTTTTAACTATGCTTACCTAGTAATCTATTCATTTATTCAAAGCTAAAACACTAGAAAGAATTTAAAAGATCATAATCTAAAACATATTTATATATATAAAAGCTTAGATAAAGATTTGGAGAAATTTTCTCAGAGCTATATATCTTTGATAATTTTTATTACAGCTATTAGGTATTGATAAGCTTTTTCTAAATCTTTTTCATCTATAATTTTTTATACTAATATACTACATGCTCAAACAATATAAGTAAGAAGCTTCCTATTAGCATTACATAATAGATCCCAACAAATTGTAGTAGCATATATAAGGAAAAAGATCTTCCATTGATCTGCTGTGAATCTTGAAAAACCTTTTCTAATAGAGATTTTGTAAGGGATTCTGCCAATATTTGATGGTACATTAATTTTATTTGCCAATAGTTGTATAGTTTCTAACTTTTAAGAAGTTAACTAGCTATCTTTAATCTATAATTTAACAATTCATTTTGATATTCCCAAAAAGAGGCAATGTATTGAGTCCACTACTAGAAATCTAACAAAATTAAAGTACAAATGCCTATAGATTTTTGACTATCTGACAAAAGTATTAGAAATATACAATTTTCTTTGATCAGCAGTTCTACAATTTTCCAATTTATTGCATTGTTTTGGATAAGATTATGGTTACATTTGACAAACCAGAAATTTATATTAAAAATACCACTAAAATATAAATAGTTCAAATTATAATTAGCTCTTTTATAGCAACAATGTCATGCAACTTTAGCTAAAATATGTTTACAAAGTTTTTTTGCTACAGGTAAGTCACTAGAACAACATAATTCAAATATAGCTGATAAATCTATTTCTTTTCAAAGTTCTATAAGCTAGTTAACAATAAGTGCTAGATAATAGTTAAGTTAATACAACTTTGGTTCCGATAATCCCAGTATAATAGCCAATGTTATAATATTAAATAGTTTAAACCTTTAAAAAAAAAGAATAAAGTATAAGAAAAAAAGGAATATATTTATATTAAACTTTAAAATTTTTATAAAATATCAGTGAAATATTATTTATTAAACTAATAGCTATTTGATATTTGGTATATATTGTGGTTTATCAAATAAATATCAATTCTAATAGGCCTATTAAACATTTGATACTTCTATTAACAAAATATCAGATATCTGATATTTTGTTAATAGAAGTATCAGATATTTAATAGGCCTATTAAAATCAATATTTATCTGATAGACTGCAATATATATTAAATATTAGATAGCTATTAGTTTAATAAATAATATTTCACTGATATCTTATAGAAATTTTGCTAAAATTTTAAAGTTCGACCTGTGCAAGAAAAAGAAAGAATGAATATAAAAAAAAGAAAAGAATGAGTACAAAATCTTTCTTGATGTGGAAGATTATATATCAACATATTATATAATTTTCATACTATATATACATATGGCTAATCAGATGCATTTCTATTAATGTGATATATTCGAATTGAAGATCAAATTTTTGAATTGGACCAATCAAATTGCATCTTATAAGTAAATGATTTCCTATTTTGAAAATTTGTTACTCGATTGTTACTCGATCTAAAAAGGAAAAAACAACAGATTGTTACAATTTAGGCCGAATTATTCTGGTTATTGATCAGATTTATTGTTTTTTTATTATAATACTGCAATGATATGATTTTGTCATATTCAAATAATCAACAAATGCATCGAATTAGCCCATATAAGAAGCTTCAAAAGGTTAAAACTAATCTAAATTTATCATCAACTCTATATAGCTATCAGCTATTTCTGGATGAAAGAATAATATCTCTATATTCTACTATCATATATATCTGATAATTGGGTTTTAAATAGCCAATAGATCTATTTTCTACATGCTTTTTCAAATCCTGATTGTTGAAATAGCTTTAAGAATTGTTTTTTAAGATCTACTACAGAATAAGATAATAGCTTCCTAATTATTTTATCTTTAATCTTGACTTTTTTTGAGAGCATTGCACCACATAGTGCTCTTTTGCTGGTATTTAAATAGGTTAGAAACTTCACATAAGTGCGGTGAAATATTTTTGGATGTTGTCTAGCTTTTTTTATCAAAAGGTCTTTTGAATTATACAGTTTGCAACAAGATTTATATATAGCGAATCTTGTTGCATTTTTGGATATTCCAACTATCTTTTTTGCTATGTTTATTGAAGTAGAAAAGCTATAATATTTTTGCTTGTTAATACTAGTTAACAAATGCCAAAAATATTTTATCAAAAAATGAATATATGTATCAAAAAGCCAATATCTTTGTTGGTAACAAAAAATTCACAATACTATCTACAGTACTCTCTTATTAACAGTTTGGGCATTGGTCTCTGGACTATTTAAAAACAAAGTATAATTAAACATAATAGAAAACATAAATAGCGGTATTGTCAATCAAAGCATGTCAAAGTGAGATTAAAAAATTACTATATATTAATTTTTATTAACAATTTTTTAATTTTATTATAACACATTTTGATTAATGATACTCTTATTAGAAGACTAAAAGAAAAAAAAAAAACCTATTATTTATATCAGATGTATAAAAATTTATTACATTCTTTTCTTCACTTTCTTCTTTACTCTCTTCTTTACTCTTAGTTTAATCAGTTTTATTAATTCTCATGTTATCATTTTTATTTTCATCATCAGAAAAGAACAAGCTTTTACTAGAATAAAAAGTAGATAGTTTAGATTATAAAAACCTTTAGGAAACTGTTTAACAAGAAACTGGTGATTTTTGGGCTATGATAGAGGTATCAAATTATACATATTACTATCTATTTTAGCATCTAACTCTTCACTATTTGTTGAATTAATATCCTGATTCAAAACAACTTTATTTATTCTATCTCTATTTGAGGATCCTTTATTATTAGAAGTATCTTCTGAAAGATACCCAACTTGGCAGTTTGATATACATCAGGAAATTTTAAATATAGATAAGTAGCAATTACTATCAAATATTTAATAACTATCGATAATTCTTATCAATAGTTACCAGTATAGATGATTATTAACGATAATTACCATTATTGATTTAAATCTAATTGTTAAATTTCAATAGTCAACTCTTATCAATTGTTCTTGATAAATTATTTATTGATAGTAATCGATTAGATAATCGATTTAAATCAATTACTATTAGATTTCAATAGCCAACTTTAAAATTGTTCTTGATAAATTTTTTTATTGATAGTAATCGATTAGGTATTATTTAATTGATTTAAATCGATTACCTAATCGATTACTATCAATAAAAAATTTATCATGAACAATCAATAAGAGCTAACTATCGAAATTTAATAATTAATGATTTAAATCGATAATAGTAATTATCATTAATAATCATCCATACTAGTAACTATCGATAAGAATTATCGATAGTTATCAAATATTTGATAGTAATCACTACTTATCTATATTCAAAATTTTCTGATGTAATATGTTTTTTATTTTTTTATTTTTTTATTTTTTTCAGCGATCATGCTACATGCCCATGCTTTATTGATCATTAATTAAATCCAAAGAAAAAAAAATACATCTAAAGATACAGGTATATAACTCACCCGGTTACTTATATAGAATACCTAAATATTCATACACCTATGTGCGACCTGCCAAAGATAATTTTAATCTCCCCGGTTTAGTTCAACCTACATCAAGCTGACCTGCCCCGGTTTACCAACCTGGTTCATCAGCCCGTCATGACCGCCTTCTTTTCTAACCTTCTTCTTCTAGCCTCCTAGATAGAAGAATTCTATTAAAGAACAACGGGAAATTTACGAAATAAAAAGGAATAGTAAAAAAGGAAGAAAATCTAAACTAAACAAAAACAAAAAACAAACAAAAGAAAAAAAAGAGAAAAGGAGAAAAAGGCTGAAAAAAAGAACAGCCATGACGGCACTATTTTTGCCTGTGCAAGGCTACATAAATTATATAATGTTGTATAGAATAAAATCTAACCTAACACTATATGTAATAATAGAAGTGAAAAAGAAAATAAAAGAAAATGTCTAACATTAAGAAATTTTTACACGTGATTCCTCTGATCCCCTATACTGTAAACAGTACCACTGTCATTGTTTATTTGGCAAAGCATAATCCAAATAAGCTCGTGGAAGGTTCCATTTCGGTAGACACATTCTAATTTGGAAGGAGTAAACACTGCTGATCTTTTGGAGGGGATACGCTAGTTTTCCACTTTTTGGCCAAAATTTCAAAAAAAAAAAAAAATCCAAAATAGCGAAAATATGGTAGAAGGTTTTTGGTTGCAGGTACTTTCAAAACTTCTAAAAAGTGTGTTGAAATCTAAAACTTTTGTTGTTTCCCCTATATTCTTCTTTGAAGTAACAGCCTAGAGCTTCGTTGACGAAGTAGCAGCCTACTATATAACTTACTCCCTTCACCAAGATTTTTTATACAAGAGCACCTGGGTGGCAACTCTCTGCCAGTTATTTTGTATAATAATGCACCTGGCTTGCATGCCAAATGTCCTTTTAGAGGAGTCCTCCAATAAGTAAAGGTTGACCTCTAGACAAACCGCACTGTAGAGCCACATCTTTCTAACAAAAGTTTTGTTTTTCGTTAGTTGAAATTTTGGTACAAGTGATTGTCAAAAAGAGTTTTTTACAATATGTTTTTTATTTAATATAAAAGGTTTTCATTTTTGTGCTTCATATTCTGCTTTAACTCTCAGATCTCTTTTTATACTATTATAATTACTACAGAAACATAGCACTTTTGTGCATGTATGCTTTTTTGTTTTTTAAAAAATAGGTTTTTTTAGCAATTACTTTATTTTTTTTGTAAGTTATAATAAAAATGCAATATTAAGAAAGATATTAAGAAGTTTGCTAAAAGACAAAGTAGCAATATTGTAAAAGATAAATAACAATTTTACAACACCACTATAATCTATTTATATTTGGTTTTATTAAGCTTAATAGTTTAGACTTTGATACAAATATTAACATTTCAATACACATATCAGAATAAAGAGCGATAACAGAACTAATTAAAAGTTTACTTTGTTTTGTTATAATTTTAACAAACAGATTGAATACTTAATAGTTATTAGGCAGACACTGCCTAATAACTAGTTTATTTGATTAAAGATTTTAAGATCAGACTAAGAAATTGAATTCTTTTAGAATTAATTTCTTAGGCTGATCTTAAAATTTTTAACCAAATAAATAAATTAAATAGCAATATCAGCTTGCTTGATAACAGTTTTATCCAGTAATTTACTTTAATTTTTTGTTCACTAATATTCAATATATGTAAAAGAACAAAATAATAAATAAATTTATAATATTTTGTTAATAAATTTTTCTGTTTTTGAATACTATTAATATATATACAGAAGATTGACAAAATGAATTTAAAAGTTTATTTTAATAAATTTGTTATTTTCGAATACTATTTAATTGGTAATCCACCAGTCAACCAGAGAATGATCATAGTAAAATATGACTCAAATTATTTATAAAAATTGGAGGTGGCGTGCATGTATCTAAAACTTTTTTTATACTAAGTTAATTACTTTTCTAACTTAAGAGACTTTTGTAGAGCTTGTCAAGCCGCATCCAATGGTGGTTAGAGCATCAAAATCGGCTTGGTGGGTGCCGAGATATCTTTAAAAAATGTTTTTTTTTTACTATGTAAACTTCTTTGCAAACAATATTATCAGACACAGGACATGTCCCTCTACAGGGGTTTAGTAGGGTGAAAAAGGGAGTTTTGGGACACTTTTTTGGTACCCTAGGTACTAAAGTATTCATTTTGCTTTTTAGATCGCTCAAGAAGTCTATATTCTATAAAAATTCTTTAGTACCTATATAAAAACCTGGGTACCAAAAATTATATAGCTAGAACTCACTATTTTTATATTTTATAATCAA
>CAJVPY010005419.1:0-11481 GCA_910591965.1 Dentiscutata erythropus
TAAAGATAGTTTCGTTAATAATTTATTCACGTATTAACTCTTTTATGAGTTGGGTATTTAATAATAAATATTACATTTATTCATTCAACTTTATGCGTATCTATCTGTTTTCTAACTTTATACAATAAGTTCTTTGCATGTAATTTATTGGTTTGTAAACTTCTTTAAGCAAAGTTTTCTTCGTTTTCTAGTATTAAAATGATAAACGTTTTAAAAAAATTATGTAATTTGATTGGTTAATTATCACGAGCAATCACAGGTAGATCGACAAAAATTAACCAATCATATGAATGTCTTCCTATAAGTCAATATACCTAGTACTTACTTATTATATCAACTTACTAAAATCTTTCTGCAAGCCCAAGCCTGCTCAAATTGGCTTTACCAAAAAAGAATCCTCTGTTTGAATCAACACAACTCCAATATCAACTAGAAGCTAATATTTGACTAGATTAACTAGGACCCCAAAATATACATAGATAGATTAGGTTTTAGTTTGCTTATTTTTGATCTTTTTTATACAGATTATTTCTATTTATAGTAATTAGTTTGTTTATTTTTGACTTTTTTTCTGCAAATTTTTCTAAATTTAGTAATTTTTGTAAAACCTTACTTCTCCATATATATTTCGGGGTCCTGATTAACTTCCAAAATAAACCACTTCAAAGATATACTAATTCTAAACATGCAAAATTGAAAGCTTTCAAACCAAAACCAATAACTAATAAATTACTCATTCACCTTGTATTGTTTAATAGAGATCCAAAAAATCACCTAAATTCTTTCTGTGCAAAATGCCCTAATCATATTAAAAACATCCCACATCTAATTTCTTGCCTAGTAACCAGACATCACTAAAGAAATTCTTACTCAAATCATAGACAAGATTCGAAGAAAACACATGCTAATAGCACCACACCTTGATCAGTTCATTAAAAGCTTCATCAAAACATACTGTACTTAACAAATCCCTCTTAGCATTATCTGTGATAGTTTGTTAGAACCCTTTGCAACTCCAAAACTTAATACCAACTTAGCTGCAAAATTATACCATAAAATACTAAAGACAATACAGAAAAAGATATGGAAACCAAGCTGATTCAACCAACAAGCACTAATATGAATTTTCAATCAAATCCCAATGAAAGTTATCTTTGAAGCACCAAGCTCTGATTTTTTGACTTACTTGGCTTTAACAATTCATTACCTATAATATAAAAAACACCAATAGCATAGCCTAGAGGTCTTGACCCTTCTAGCCAAGAATGGGTCATGAGTAAATTCTAGAAATAGATAGTTCTAACTTCTTATTCCCCTATAAATAAATATGTATTCTTACTATGTAATTCAATCATGTTTTTAATAAAGAGAATAGAAGAAAGACCTCTTTTCCAAAAAAAAAATTTACTGCAGCTTCTTTTTTATTGGTACTAATACTTTAGGCAAAGCTTTCTTGATGAATATCAAACCAAATTCAATGAAAATTTTTTTATTTTAATTATATAGGATTACAAAATTAAAATAAAAAAATTTCGTAGGATTTGGCTAGATATTCATCGAAAACCTTCGTTTAAAATTTTAGTATCTATAAAAAAAAAAAGCTGCGGCAAATTTTTAAACCTTTTAAACTTTAAATAAATATTTCTCAGTAACTGCATAACCAAGTTTGATAATTTCTTTTATTTCGATTCTATAAACATGTAGAATTAAAACAAAAAAAAAAATTCGGCAAATTTGATAATGTCTTTATCGAGAAATTTCAGTTTAAAGCTTAAAAAAATTTTGAGTCCAAGAAAAAGAAGAATAAATTTCCTTTTAAATTAATACTAAGATTTCTTGGTGAAAACATGTCAAATTTGATGAAAAATTTTTTATTATAATTCTGCATGTTTGTAGATGTAGTCACTGAGAAATATTTATTTAAAGTTTAAAAAAAAATTTGCCGTAACTTCTTTTTTATAAGTGCTAAAACTTTAAGCGAAATGTTCTCGATGAATATTTAACCAAATTCTATGAATTTTTTTATTTTAATTCTGTAGTCCTATATAATTAAAATAAAAAATTTCATAGAATTTGGTTAGATATTCATTGAGGAAACTTCGCTTAAAGTTTTGTGCCTATAAAAAGAAGCTATGGCAAATTTTTTTTTTAGACAATAAATAATTATTTCTCAGTGACTACATAACAAAATTGTTTTTATTTCGATTCTGCAAACATGTAGAATTAAAATAATCGCTTAAAGTTGAAAAAAAGAAATTTTTCAAAGATTTTTAATCCTTTTTTTAACTAATTCGATAAAAAATTTTTTTATTTTACTGTAATTCTATTAACTTGTTAAATTAAAATAAAAAAAAATTAATTAAGTATTCATCGAGAAATATTGGCTTAAAGTTCGAAAAAAAGAAAACCTCTAAATTTTAAAAGGATTTTCATGGCCGACCATCCCTGACGTATTCCCCTGTATGAGTTCTTTCGTAGAACACTGTCACGTGAACATCAGAGATTCTGTGGATTTAAAATCAGGTAGCTGCGCGCTGAAACCAGGAACGGGGGTTAGCTTTAGTGCTATATTTTATAAAAGATTATCTTAATGTAATAATGGTGCTTACCCAAAGTCAAAACTGAATCATAAGTAGAGAGTTTAATATGAAACCCGAGAACCGTTAGCTGTCTTAAAAATGTAATAGAATAGTATAATATTGTAAAAAAAAAAGGTCGACAGGTTAGGAAATTAGAAAGTATTGTAGTACCGGGTTTAGGTGTTCATTTATAGGGGTGTACATTTATAGAGGGCGCATATATGGAGGTTTGACTGTAGTGAAGTAGTTTGTTTGGAAAGTAGGTATAAGCAGTTTAGTTCATGCTTTAAATTATGTAGTGAATCTCTCTTAGGGTTCTGTATAATACCTTGGAAAAACTTCAAAGAGCATATAAGTTAAGTATTCAGTATAAAATAATTAATTAATTTTGTATATGCAAAGTATAAGTATTTTCGCGTAATAACGCTCATGAGTGTTATTTAGAATAATGGCCCGAATTACACCCCTACGCTTTATTTCGCTAATGATATTATTATTATTAAATCCAATAAACAAGACTTATTACGATTAATAGACCAAGAATAGAACATATTCAAGTACTAAACCCGGACCTTCTTCTATTATAAGTTGATTCCTATTCAATTAAATATTAGCAATAAAGTTTATTTAAATATAAAGTAATAAGGCAGCCTTGAATAAACGCTTCTAGTTATCTTATTCCATAATATAATTTGATATAGTCTAATAAATGGTAGATGTGTTTTACCTTCTAAACAAGGTTCTTTAGAAATTAATCTTTTTTGTTTTTTTCGTATAGTGATTAGGTTAGCAAAACGTTGCATTCTTAAAAAGTACCTCAAATGTATAAATAAGTTACCCGGGTAATTGATTTTCTCCTATGGCAGCTAGTACTTCTATCAAATTTGAAGTTTTGCGCGGATTTTCATTTGTTTCATTATTTAATTTTTTGCAGAACTGCACTAAAAAAAATATTCTGATGATGATTATAGAGTTTAACCCATTTAAATAATAGCCTTTAAGATTATAATAATGATTTTTGAATTAAAAATTTTATTATTATTGAATGTAGGATCCTGTATTTAAGTGATAGTTATATAGAGACTATTTTTAATGAGTTGATAAATAAGGTTTATTTCGTTAGATATAATATTTCTAGCAAGTCTTTAGGAAACATTTTTAGAAAAATCGAAATTTCGAAATAACGCCCATGTGCGTTATTACGCGCTTATACGGTATTGAACTTAGTGATCTGGATTATTTATCACTTTTTAATATATTTTAATAGTAAAGAATAGCTTGCATGTTTTTAGTTTTATTTTTGTAAAAAGTCAACTTGAAATTTAAATATTAACATTAAAAAAGATTTTTCAATGTAACCTTGTTATAAACATGTTTAAAGAAAAGATTCATGCTAAAACGATTGTAAAGTGATTCAGTCTAGACATCTAAACATGAAAGTCATTATTTATTTTATATTAAAATATATAAAAGTGATAAATAGGGCATCGTCATAGAAAATGGTTAATAAAAATTAATTGTAACATGGAGTGTCGTTGATTACTGTAATTATCTTTGTTAATGTTCGACATAATTTATTATACTGTTGTTACAAATAGCATGTTACTATTACTCACTATGACACATTTTGATAGTAAAATCAGGGTCGCATATGATAAATTTTTTATGAAAATCCGCTTTTCTATTGAACTATATAGTATTATAATAATTAATGTCTAATTTTTTTTTTAAAAAAAAGCAAATTGTATACTTTAACATTTTTTTTCGATTTACGCCATTTTATAGTATATAATCGAAAAAAATGGCTCTATTACATTAAAGTATATAATTTTTGCTCTATCTTTTTTAAAAAAATTAGGCATTAATTATTATACTAGTTCAAGTACCGAAAGTTGATATTATCCGCAGTAAATTCGGATTTTCATAAAAATTTTATTCTGATTAATTTAATGTTTGATTTTACTAGTATGATGAACATCCTAACGACGCCCCAAATAATCCTGATTACTATCCTGATCGCTATTCTAATCATTAAATTCAAAAAAATCCTTAATCGATATAGTACCACTTACAGCTTTAATTTACATAGCTGACCGAATACTCCAAGGAGACATAATGTATGGGTAAAATAGTGGAGGTAGATTTAGGCATTGACGAATTACGAATTCTTATAATTACTACAACTTCCATTGCCCTCGCAATGTCGCAGCCAGTCATTTTCATTGCCGTGTTTATTTTTTTAGCTTATCTTGCCTTTGTAATTATTTATAGCTTCGTCTTCTTAATTATTTATGTCTTTACAGTTATTTATTTAAAAGTACAGTATATAAAGGCCCTAAGTTTACTCATTTCGATAAGAAATCCATTCAAATTTATTTACTCAAATATAGAATTGCCTCATTATTTGTAATCACCTGAAGTAACTTCATAAATATACGGAATTCCTAAAATCGCTAATATGTGACTCACAACCAACAAGTTATACCATTACTTCTTAGACTTCGTCAGAGGGTGACTATAGCGATTTGGTCATATAAAGGGATTATCATATGTTAATGTTCTATGTGCCCCTACCTCGCACATAAGTGTCGTAACTTAATGTTACCCAAGTTACGTCCTTTAAATAACTTTTGCAGGGCTTACTATCCGCGGTTACAATAAGCCTTTTATGTATTGTTGACTCAGTGACTCATCTTTTGCAATACCCTTTGACCAACAAGCCTCACGCATCATCCAAGCCTTCTTGATTTTCGGAAATGTCACTTTTGGCCTGCGACAATATAAAAGCTGATCCAGAACTTGGAGCAACAATCTCCCTAAATATTTTTTATAAGTAAAAACTTCTTATAAAACAAACATAAACTCTAGACAAGTCACTGTCATAAATTTTGAAAAAATGAGTTCTCAAAAGCACAAGAAGTTAGAACTGATAAAAACAAGTTCTGAATATGGCTATACCTGATTTTGTCCATATCAATTTGGTGGTGATTTACGTTAAGATATGTTAACGTTAAGATAGATCTATCAAATTCAAACCGTATAAAGAAACAATATGTCAGTAAATCAATTCTCAGGTGGTTATAGAAAATCCACCCCTCACTCCATTTTAAATTCATAGTCTAGAGGTCTTTCGGCCTACCTAGCTAAGGTTAAGGTCTAGAGTAAAGTAGCTCCATTCCCACTTCCCCAAAAAATTTATGTATACTTACTTTGTAAATTCTGCATAATGAATAATAAAGGAACTAAGAAAAAGACCTCACTTACAAAAAAAAAAAAAAATCAGTTCTCAGGGGAAAAGAATTATATCTATATTGAAATAATGGTATTTAAAAAAAATGAGAGCCTGGTGATGCCAGAAACTAGAGTTTGTTAAAACATCTGTTGATTATGGTCAAAAAGTTCATTTGTACATTCACCCAACTCTTGGTACCCACTAAGAGAAAAAATCAAATTTCGAAGAACAGTCGAGTTCTTAACATTCCCACTCATAGCAAATGATCCTAACGAATTACTCATGTTAAAAGAATGAACAAGAAATTGATATATAAACAAAAAGTTTATTTGTACATTCACCCAACTCTTGGTACCCATTAAACGGCTAAGAAGCTTAAGTTTCGAAAAACAGTCTATTATTGGAATTCTAACATTCCCACTCATAGCAAGACCATAAACTAGGGTTATTCTAAGATTAGAACAAGTAATATGGTCCAGTAAATGGTAAAATGATCCTAACGAGTTACTCATGCTAAAAGAATGGGTACTGATCAACAAGAAAGAATTAATGTAAAAACTGTCGAGAGTAGGATCAATGCTGTTAGTGTTGAAATTTTCGTGTTGTGTTTTCATAATTTGACATATGAATTATAAGCAATGGGTAACAGATATTTTGTTAATTCATGTAAGCATTGTCAACTCAAAAAATAATAATGTTGTAGTAATCGTGATTGGTTTTCTTTTCTATTTTTTACTTTCTTACCATTTTTATTCAGCTCATTAAATGTTAATCCAAAACTGAGAACTTGTATGCATGTACTTGGTTAACATATAATCTACTCAATTTTGTATAGCACGTATACGTGTTTTAAGGGGTTAAAATTTCAATAAAATCGAATGTTCGGGATAACACGTCAACGCGTTGGAATGAATTCATAGCACGCTAAACGCGTTGGATAACACATCAATGTGTTAGGTAGCACGTCAAGCGTGTAGTATATTAAATTTGAATGTATATAAGTGCGAATTTTTCAAGAGAGTTCTCCCAGATTTTCCCTAATAGTAATAAAGAGAGATTCTCTTTGATTTTACTTTAGGAAAAATAAAGGACGTAAGCTAGTGTAGTGCTGAAGAGACCTTTATCCAAGTAAATTAGAAACATATCTCTCAATAACTATTAGAGTTAAATCGGTTAAACGTATACACTCTCCCTTCTTAATAGTTACAATATCCACATTATTAAAATCAACATGCCTCACCATTATCGCTTCGTACAGAAGCCCTAATAAAAAATTCGAAAAGATAGGCAAGATAGAATAAGAATAAAAATAATAAAAGTGATAATAATAATGATAAAATAATAGTAATAAAATGATAATAATTAAAGAAAATTGTACGTAGATTGTAAATATATATGAGTGTATAGTTTGTTTGGTACTTGCCGTAAATAAATTGCTGAGAATATTTTCGATATCCTAAATCGTAAACGATGTAGAATGTGAAAATATTTAGGATGTTGAAATAATTTCGGTTGCCCAAAAAATACTTTATCAAAAAAAAAAAAATACTATATCAAAATTCGATTAGTTATGAGGGTGGGCATAAGATGCAAATCGAACTAAGTTAACTTTAATGTTATTTTCTATTATTTAAACCATTTTCAAACTGAGTTATTGTAAAAGGTACACGTTTTAGATGTTCATCCTAAAGAACTTCGCAAGAAAGCAGTCTTGCGAACTTGAATACTATATATTATATTTATAAATAAATTCACTTGTCATTAAACAAAAATATATTTAGCATAAGATATTTTTTATTAGTTCCTATGCACATAATTTTTCAGAAACCTTGACCCGTATAAACATATTGTTTTTTTTTTGAAAGTATTGAAGTATTAAAGTCATAATAATAAATACTTGCTTTATCCCTTGTTTTTCGCTATTATGTAAACAAATACATTTAACGTTTATAAAATCCGTTTATTGTTGGAACTAAACTTGTACTGTACATCAAGAACGTATGCACAATTCGTTTATTTTATGCAAAACTTATGCAAAGACTGTTCTTGCAGTCAGCAGACTTCACTTAAAAAAAGTTCATAATAAGTTAGAATTTTATAATAAACAAGTCTTTCGTTAATTTTAGGAAGTTTTTATCACACGTAATAATCATATAGAAAACTTTCTAATGTCGTTTCTAATTTTACTTCAATAATATAACAATGAATATGCTTTGAAATATTGTATTTGACTAGTAACACCGAAATCAAAACATATCGAATTCGACCGAATATTCATCGTCCAATTTTTAGACATTGTCTCTGAATTAATAAGAGCAGTCGTAAACAATGATGGTGTTTCTAATAAGATGATTAGCAGAAAAATATTGAATTAAAAAAATAATTTCAACTGCTAAAAAGGAATTACAATTACCAAGAATAATCACTGTTGCCCAAAATAATTTCAGCAATCAAAATAATCCTGGCAGAAATAATTACGACTTCCATAAATAATTTTGATATTTAAGATTTCAAAGCTAGAATGAGCGATATGAGCGATATTTTCTTTTTAGATTTAGCTGAACGCCCATATGGATTATCCATGAATTACACTGCTAATAATCTGTCTGTTTGTAATTAAATAATTAATTATAAAGTAACATTTATCTGAATTACAGGATTAGATTGATTAGGGGGTTTCAGAGTTAACTTTGTTTTGAAATTTCGAAATCAGAAAATGAAATACTATAGAAGCTATCCAGAGATAAAATAAACAACCGTTTTTTGTTTTTTTTTAAAAGAAAATTTACGATCGTAAAAGTATTCATTACTATATAAATAAGCTTACAAATAAAATAAATATGATTTATAGATCACTGATTTCGACATAAACATGTTACTCATTTAATTCAGAATCAGAAAGGATTGGGTTATATTTTATTGTTTACAAAACTCAATTTGTTTTTAAAAATAAACCTGTATCTAAAATTGAAGTTTGTATTACGTATAAAGGGTGTTCCATTGTTTTTTAAGTGAAATTATCCAGCTACTAAATTTTATATTTGAAAATAAGAATATTGAAAGCTGATACCATGTAAAAGTTATATCATAATTAGTTGTTTGCTATTTTAAATTATCTAATAATTTAAGTTCAACATTATGAGCTTTTTATTATTAGATAACTACAAAGAGGCGGCTTATAAAGTACTAACCAATTCACATTAGGCGCAGAATTGCCTTAATCATTTTGAAATATAAAATACTATAGCTATTAAAGAACTAATATTTATTTAGCTAAATCAATATATATTTAGGAATTTATTCGCTTTTATTGTTAAAAGTTAGACCTTTATATATTTATGCATATTAGTATAATATTTATATGGAAAATTTGTTTTAAAATAGCTAATTTGTTCACTAGAAAGTTTTAAAGAGGTTAAAGTAATATCTTTGCAGAGAGCCTCTGCTAATGCTTGCCCTCCTTTAATACCAAGCTGTATATAAGAAAGATCTAACGAAGTCAGAGTAGTGTTCTTATAAAGAACTTTTGCTAATGCCTGTACCCCTCTAAAACCGATACAGTTATAACCAACATTTAAATTAGTTAAAGCAACGTTTTTATAAAGAGCTTCTGCCAATGTTTCTGCGCTTTTAGTGTTAAGCTCATTAGAATAAATAGATAAAAAAGTAAGTGTAGTGTTTACATGAAGTGCTTTTGCCAATGCTTTCATACCCTCAAAGCCAAGGTAATTAAAACTAAGATTTAAGGAAACCAAAGTTGTGTTTTTGCAAAGAACTTCCGCTAATGCTTTTACACCCTCATAAACAAGCCTACAACTACTAAGATCTAAGGACGTTAAAGTGATATTTTTACAAATAATATCTGCTAATGACGTAGAACTAATCAAATTACAATGAATATTTAAGGAATTTAGGGTGGTATTTACATGAAGTACCTCTACTAACGCACCAAAACAGATTTGATTATTGCCAATATTTAAATTAGCTAAAGCAGTATTTTTATAAAGTGCTTCTGCAAATGCCTCTGTACATTCAGGAGTAAATCGATTACTAGAAATAGATAGTGAAGACAGAGTAGTGTTTATACAAAGAGCTTTTGCCAATGCTTTTCCACCCTCATAACCAAGGTCATTACAATCAAGGCTTAAAGAAACCAGAGTAGTGTTCTTACAAAGTGCCTCGGCTAGTGCTTTTCCTCCCTCAGGACCGAGTGCATTATTGAGGAGATTTAAAGAAGTTAAAGCGACATTTTTACAAAGTGCATCTGCTATTGCTTTTCCTCCTTTAGAGCCGATGGAATTATAACGAAGGTCTAATGAAGTTAAAGTGATGTTGATATACAGAACCTCCGCTAATGCTTTTGCCCCCCTAAAACTGATATTATTACTACCAATATATAAAGTAGTCAAGGTGTTGTTTTTACAGAGTGCTCCTGCTAATGCCTCCGTACCTTCAGAATTAAGTTGATGATTACAAATTGATAAAGAAGTCAGTGTTGTGTTTGTACAAAGAATCTTTGCTAATACTTTCCCATCCTTAGGACCAAGTCGGCCATTATTAACTACAATAGGGCGCAAATTTAAAGAGATAATAGTGTTGTTTCCATAAAGATTTTCCAAAATAAATTCATCACAAATAGTTCCGTCAAATATTAAATGTTTGAGATTTTTACTTGTTCGTAGAAACATTGAAATTAAGGAAAATTCAACGGCATTTACATTATAATATTCTTGTATTTTAGAATTAAGCCAATTTTTGATTCCATCACGTAAATAATGCCCAACGGTTGTAGTATAACTTGTGTATTCAAATAATGGTTTTGAATAATTTGGAAGATTAACTTCAAAAGGGATTAAATGAGCTTTTTCTTCTTCATTTAATGCTAAAAGATACATTCTTATAAGCCTTTTATCATTAAAATAATTTGTTGGTTCGCTCCATAATATTGGTACAATTATTCTACACCATTGACGGTTTACGAGAAGACATGAAAATAAGCTTTTATAGTTAGTCCTAAGGTTATTAAATATTTCTAAAAAGCATTCGTTTGGTAATGTTATCATTTTGAAAAGGATAATGACAAAAGTTGTCAAAAATCGGATTTTCATTAAATCAAGAATTTATATTGCTGTGTGACGATTGCACCGCAGTTAAATTGTATCAGTGTTATTATTGCTGTGTGACGAATACACTGCAGAATTTGCAGTTAAATGGTATATTATTATTGGTCCGCTTTATATTGGAAATATTGTTAGCCTACGACATTATTTTAAGCAAAGCCGAAAAATAACCCCTGCAATATTGTAACTGATTTTTGAAAGTTCTAAATCTGCAATATATCTTATAGTTTAAATTAGGTGGTAAACATTGCCACTATTTAAATATCAACGAATATGTTCTTAAGAATGAATAATTTGAAGTTCAGATGCAATATAATATTGTAATTTATTTTTTTCATTTAATTTATGCTACAAAGATTATTACGTAAAGAATCCATCCCTGCTATTTATTTGCTTAGCAGGAATATAATTCTTAGAATCGTCTTTTAATATTCCATAACACCCTAAAAACTAGTAAAACGGCGCCGTTTCGCAGGGCTGGAGCCTTATTTATTACACGCTTAAACTTTATAATATACATATATGTATAATAAGTAGAGATGGGTTTCAT
>CAJVPY010005420.1:0-11481 GCA_910591965.1 Dentiscutata erythropus
TACTTTGAAAAAAATAGAATTTGTAAGTTGCTTATTTTGAAATAAATACGGCACTTATTTTATCTGAAATCGGACGCTGAATCATTAATTCTGAAACCCCCTATTACCGTTATTGCCGCTAATAATTGTGAAATTCGATACGTAACTTATTCCAGTTTTTCTCTGTGCAAAATTCTCATTTGTGCAATTTACGTCATCACTAATTTATCATCTTTTTTATAGTTGATGACGTAAATTATACGAATTTAAAAAAATAGTATAGTCGTCAATAACTACGCAATAACTAACCTACTGTCTCTACAGCTTATTTACATATTTATAAATTTCCTATATATAATTATATAATTTATTAGGGTAATAATATAATAGGTCGCTGAAAATAATTATTGTTTAAGTTTTCTAATATTTATTTGCTAAAAATTTTTTAATGTCGATAATAATAAAAAATTATAGTGATAAGGATTGTGCAAGATCATATGGGAACCTCCGTAGCAAAAGGTGGCAATGAGCCAAAAAAATTTTTTCTTAAAAATGCAATTTCTCGAAGAATTAGAGTAATAGGCATATAATTTTACAAAATTACAAAATAAAAAATTTTGGCCCATTGCCACCTTTTGCTGTGGAGGCCCCATATATTGAAGGAGACATTTAAGAACACTGCCTCCCATTTTTTCCATCAAAATAATACAGTAATTCAGTTGATCCGTTTATTCAAATTTAAACTAATTAAATCTGCGTTGGCCCTTTTGAGTGAAGTGCTTTGAAAATCAGTTAAATACAAATTAAAAATAAAATACAAGGTAACCTAATACGTAATATATAATTTATCGTTCTATATTTGTTAACTCAGTATTCATTTCTTAATAACCAATTATGATTTCTAGCACGAATTCACATATCTTGGTTTAAAATTGAATATATGTGTCTACAATAAATTAGACTTTAAACAAAATCTAGTAGATGGTATGAAAATTCAGCGACACATTGTCATTTGAATGAATAAAATTATGATGGAGAGAGAGGTGCGCTGAAGTAAGAAATTTGTAGACACTCATGGACTCTACCTAAACCTAAAGAATTGAAGATCAAATAATCAGGTGCAATATTCGCAAATCCTGCGCTACAATCTGGACAATTTTCATGAAAAAGGCTAACGAATGTTGGCTCATGACATGTCCATAGAGGTTTCGTCTGTGCATTATAAAAAACTGTAGATTTATTAGTAAAACCATTCAAAAAACTTTTTTCTCTGTTCAATTTTAAATAATTGTCTTGAGTGATCGAAATAATGCTGTTTATAAAGATGTTAGTTTATTGGTTAATTTATATTAAATATTAGAGGATAAAAGTGTCGGCAAAACGACGTACCTGCAATTAATAAAAAGGTCAGTCAATTTTCCTTCCAAATTTTTCTTATGCAAAGTTTCCGTTTCAAGATCGTATATAAAAAAACATGCTTTTAATTGAGAATCATTAAGACATGAAAAATGAACACCTGTCACTAACATTGAGTCTGTTGGATGGATTATATCTTGCTGTGGTGCTTGTTGTGCGCATGCTACCAAAATACTATGATTTTTCTGAAATTGGTCATAAATGTTAATTTGGTGGCCATTATGTGGGGCAGACTCTTTTTTGCTATTGATGATGCGGAAATTACAATCTTCATATTTAAAATCTGCTGGTTTGCCAACAATAACCCATCCTATTTGCAGGTTAAAAACCTTGTCCTTTTTTTTCTTTGATTTCTTTGATCTTTTATGGATCCGATGAAGAACTACGCTAGCAGAATTATTTGATGTATATAAGACAATACGTGTAGAAAATACTTTTTTATTTTTATTCTTATTCTTATTCGTAGCATTCATAACGGATGCAAAAATTTGGCACTCTTTTAGATCAACATAGCTTAGATCTGATGGCATGCTTAGTTTATGCTCATATGAAAATTTAGATGGTGACATGACAACATCAACTGAGTCTATTTTACTATAAAGAACTTTTTTCCCCATTGCTTCAAGAACTTGTTGACGAAGTTCTGAGTTTAGAACATCGAATATTGGAATAAATTCAGTATATTCAATAACTTGCCAGGTGGTATAGTCATCTAAAGAATCTTGCCATAAGGCTATGTTATCTTCTTTAAATTTATTTTCGTCTCCTCCATAAAAACGAATGCATGTTTCATTATTTGACATAGATGAAGATGTGTTGTGTCCATTTACATTACTATAATTACCTCCTATGCTACCAACAATAGTCGATCCGATATTTCCACTGGCGGACGTATTTGTTGAAATTTGTTGTGACGAGCTTGACATATTGTAATATTCGATTTTGTGTATTCTTCCGCCGATTTTAACTTTGCTAGCTATACATTCTCCAAATTTTTCGCACACTCTTTTGAGTTCATTTACAGGATTATTACTTTGCAAAGCAGAATTTACCTCCTGCATAAAAATTTCGGTTGGTTGTACTTTCTTAATATCAATTTCTATCTCGTACCTTGAAAATAATCTTATATTATATTTAGAAGAAAATTCTCTGTTATTTGAATCATTAGTTTGACTACCATGCGAAATTGTAAAACCAACTGATAAATGTGATGGCATAGCTATTGAGATTTTCCCTTCTGCCACTAAATTTTTGCGCAAGAAATTCTCATGTTTACTTATACATGTCCCTTCATATTTATATTCAGCGTAAAATTTCCTCAATTTAACGCTTTGAGTAATATCTTGAGAAAATTCAAATGCCAACTCATTAACATTTTTAGGCCCATCCTCTGTCATTCTTATTCCATAATTTAGCTTACATCTATGTGTAGTATCATTAATATTGGGATCAATTGACCTTTCAATCTTTAAAACATATCCATCATGCAAGTTTTCTCTCAATAATTCATTGCTTTCTTCATCACGTAAAATTATTCCATACGGACCAACAAAGTTCATATATTCATAAATGCTAATTTGTTCCTCAGAGTTTGATAGTTGTTCTCGCACCTCTTTAAGTGTTGACTCTTGGTTAAGTCTATCATAAGTTACGGGTGCTTTATTATCAATCTGGATAGAGAGTTTATTAGTTGGATTAATTATATTTTTCTCAAGATTGCGCACTGTATCCTTTAAAGACATTGTTATTGTTAAACTTATTTGAACATTGTACTGTACGTATTTATTATTAGTCACAGGGTTCTGTCATAGGTTTCACAACCAGGAATTAGTTACAAACCCAGTATGCTGGACAATCCTCGTACGTACGAACAGTACGTACAAGAAATCTAAAATCCACAACTATACCTTATATAGAAAATTTGAAATCCTAAATCATGCGGAATGATTATAATCACGTGATCGAAAGGTGAAGCAGCCACACAGCCGCGCCACTTCATATGACGATATTCCGTGAATTCCGTGATAATTGGCCAATAAAAATGCATAATTTTTAAAAAGATTTATCGTTTTAATACTACTAGAAAAGAAGCTTACAAACTAATAAATGCATAAAAAAATATTGTTACATTTTAAAAATAGATAACGCGTAAATTGATATTTATTACTAATAAACTCAAGCTTCAAATCGATTAAAATCTATATGTGAATAATTATTAACGAAGCTATCTTTCATTCTACTGTATATTTTGAAAAGTAACTCCGTCCTATTTTTAATTACCATGACCTTTATTAAAAAATGCGCATAACCCTAGCCCATAAAACAATAACACTTATAACACTTATACATATTATCGACCTGCTACTTAACCCAAAGCTACATTTATTACTCTAGCTCTAGTAATCTATAAACTTAAAATATACTGTAAACATTAGTACAAGCATATTATTACTACAATATATATCACATTAAACAGTACATTAAAGTTCTAAGTTTAAAGCTTACATGTAATGTCTCAATCTTCTTTTTTTATTGACCGTTTTTGGCATTTAAAACTTACATAGTAAAAATATTCGCTCCTAAGTGAAGTTCTTGGAGAGGTGGATTATTTTGGATTAATTTTAACAGTGAATATCTACGTTCGTTTAGAGCTAGAATTTGCTTTTACGGCGATTTTTTGGTTAGTGAAATGTTACGTTTCCAAAAAGTACTTTAAGTGTATAAATAAGTTACCCTGACAATTGATTTACATCAGCCAATCAGATGAAAGCCGTCCTATGACGCATCACCACAACCGCAAGGTGTACGTATCACGAAATACCGATTGCCGAAAAGGGAATGCGATTGAAGGATTGAAAATCATTTGCAAGATGCAACAGCATATGTCAACTTAACGTAATGGACGCAAACGCCATACAACTGGAATATGCAGGACGAAATTCGTATTTATAATCAGGGGCCCGAGCTCAGTTCCATTGGTATCAAACCCACAACAATCAGAATTTTTCGAACCGCCTGCCCGTCCACCCTATTGGATGACCACGTGATTCTACCATCTCTCCACCCGCACATGTTTTATTTCTCTCCCGTTTCTCTACTCGCAGCCGGCCTGCTTCGGCAGGCAGGAAACCACCGGCTAGCTAATGCTACGGCGACTCCTAGCGTAATAATCATTGCAAACTTCTCGGGATGTCATTGCCGTTCGGACCAACCTCGGCCAATCACTCACTTCATCATCATCTTGTACTAATTACAGAATTATCATTCAATTGCCTCAATAAAAATCATCTCTGGTCTAAACCGGGATGTGTAATGCGATACGTTTCGTTAACATCAATAAAGTGTGTATGTAAATACTTTTTTGGATTGATATTTTAAGAAATATGAATTCTAGTGTACTACAGTACTTTATCTGCTTGGCATAATTTTAACATATAATCAAGTTATACGTATGTACGTACATTAAATTAAGTTTTGACTTAAGGAATACAGTATCGAGTATTTAATTTTATAATTGGTTATATTTTACCTCTATAAGGTGTAATTGTTGTTTTTACTTGCAACGTACGTATGTAGCACAATATTTACTATGTAACTCAGGGTCGATCTGTCCAATAAAAATATGAAATTTATCGATCACATGCACCATTTCTAATTCAGTTTTACAGTATAAAAGATTTTTAGTTTCTAAGTCAAGGTTATCTCACGACCCAACAGTCATAATTTGATGAATGTTATACCATTAGGTCCATCTTATTGGGACGAATCTAATGGTATAGAAATTATTAAACCCCATAGTTCCTTGCTACCATGTTATTTAATTGGTAAGTTTTTGAAAAATCACAAAAATAAAAAGTACTTTAACGCATATAAAAAAAGTTTTTTTTTATTCGAACCGATCATCACCAAATTTGGGTTTGTCCACCATGTTTTCCAATAAAATTTTTACTTTTAAGGTACAGCCAACCCCAATTCCCGTATCGGTATGTCTATGGCCTTCTCTTAAATAGGCCACATTCACAGAAATTTTTACTGCGACTAACGAATATGGATGCGGAAGAAGAATCATTTGTAAAATTATTAAAATTGAACCATTGTTTTTATTATAAAAACAGAAATTTTGTGCCATCTGATCGAATTGTTGATGGTGGAAAGCTAACTTTGGAAAAATATACTGGTGACCTATTGGTTTATCAACGGATTCCGAATGATGTAGTATCATCTAAAACAACTTGGGAGCTTTTCGAAAAAGCCTTTTCTGCTTTAATTGACAAATCACAAAATACTCGGGAAACAAATTCCAATTTTTCTGAAAATGATGTTAAATTATTAATTCCGATTTTAGAAATTACATATGTCACTACTTCTGTTCAGTCAACCTCAGTTGGAGAATTTCTTTTCGAAAAGGTATTAGTTGGTGGAGCTTTAGTTATAAAAAATATTTCTGAATATTCGGATGATTCTTTAAATCAATTGAAAGCACGAATCGCATGGACAATCAATGAATTTCGTTGGGGTCACAAGAATTTGTTCAGAGAAGCCGGTGAGCTTCACTGGGATCATAAGAATTCATCTAAGGAAGAAAAAATAGTTTCTATTGAAGATTTATCCGGTAATCAATTGAATGATATGAAATCATTGGTAAGAAGAGATATACCATTTACTAATGTATACTGGATCTTATTCAAGATATAAATATGGAAGAATTGCTTAAGGCTATTCAATCCATAAACAATGAATAATATGGTTATAACCATGAGAACCCTTTTTTTCGGTATACAGTGGCAAACAAAAGTGTTGTTGGTATTGTTATTATTATTTATATGATTTTTATTTTTATTGATTAAATTCATTTAGGGCAAATATATTCAACAATTATACGAATTTGAAACAAGTTCGGTGATTGCGTACGAAAAAGTGGTACCTTCTTATGCTCGTTTTGATGCAAAAAAGCAGCAGGAAATTGATTTATCAAAATCATGTCCTGACTATTTTGACAAACGTCTTGTACCAGATATTTCAATTTATCATACAGAGATTTTTATGAAAGATTGGTTAGGCAAAGATAATATATATATACAAATTCCAAAATGGGTCAAACAATATCAATTGAATCATGGTTTAGTTATTAATCCGACAGTACTAATTCCCAGTGTTAAGCCTGCTATAGAATTAATCTCCGAACCTTCAATCAAATTTATCGATTCACCTAAAATGTTAAATATTTCATACGTAGCAACGCAGAAAGATTTATTCCATAAAACAAATTACGCTGATATTTTCAGCAATTCTCAAAGTTTATTGGATAGTATTCCATTTGTGAACTTTCCCATTGACACTTCACCGGTAAATGTCATTCAGTGCGATATTATATATCAACAAATACAGTTGACCATCATTGAAAACGAGATTAAAATTTCTAACCAACTCGAAACCGCTGTTACGGAAGCATTAAAAACAGATAATCCATATCAAGAATTCGAGGAAATCTTTAAAGAATATGGACAAGTCTTCTGTTTGAGTTTTGTAATGGGTGAAAGACTAAGCAAATTAAGCGGATTTTCATATATTGAACAGGAAAACCTTGCAAAAATAATAAGTAATGAATTTAAAGAAATAACGAACTGTCAAAATGTTTTTAATGAGTGGAAAAACTTCCTTAGCCGATTTAATATGGATTCAACGAGGTTTGATTTGCCCAATGGCAATTCAACTGTTGACATTAACGACATAAATGATATCGATCTGCGTTTAAGGACTGTTCCTGAAAATCCTAATTCATGGAAAGTTATTAACCGTCTTCAGCTAATACCTATGTATAAGCTTCTTAATGATGATCTTCAGAAGGAAATAGAAATATTACTAAGCAATGAAGAAAAAATTTTGATGTATGGTGTTTCTAAGCTTGAAAATAATAAAATCCGCTACTATAATGTCAATTTTGGTTTTCATTTAAAAAGTGAAAATTATAAAATAATTGGCTCGATAATTTCAAATAAATTAAAGAGATTAGATTTAGATGTAAGGTTTCAAATGTTGACAGTTTCGGGATTTTCTATTATTATTGATAACAAAGAGATGTCAAAGGAAACAGCTGACAAGTATATACAGATTTATTATTAACGTATAACAATTGTTTATTTATTAAGTTAACATATATATTTTTTATCGTTAGTGATTTAATGGTCCATTGGTTATTAATCGGAAACCCATTGTCTGTCAAATACTTTAGCAAAACGACTAGAAATATGCAGATTTTGGCCGGCACAATCAGTATTATACTTTCAAATAAACAAAATATTTATGTGATCGATGTAAAGGAAGAAATGGATAAGGTGGGATTGCCATCATTGTCACCGGATTGCATTATTCTGCATACATTTGAATTTCTTGTACCAAATTTTAATCTCAAATTTCAAGCAACTCTAAAATCATGGTATACTAAATAACTTGTTCAATGTTCAAATAAATCTATTTTATTGATGGAAATGATATAACTTTAGGACAAAGACAAAAATCAGTTTGGAAGTTACCAATTATTCATTTGAAGAAATTAATTCGATGCTCGAAGATGAAGCTTTGGGATCATTGATACAAAATTCTTGCAATTTAGCCTGGTATATAATATATTCTATGCAACAAGCAGTACCAGATTATAAATCACATAAAATACCCTGGATGTATTTAGGAAATTATCTCAAAAAAGGTAATCTTGGATGCTTACCAATGTTTTTTAACAACTTTCTTTTAACAAGAATGTTAAATTTTGTTCAATAATAAGAATTGTATGATAATCCTTCGACTGTCGAGTCACATATAGTTTCTTTGTCTAAAACGTCAAATACAAAAGGCGATAGCTCATCAGATATAATTACCCAGCTCACCAATGTTTTTGATGTTTTTGATCATATGAATGGTCCGAATGAAATATTCTGGCTTGGTTATTGTTACGAATATGGGATTGGTGTTGAAAAGGATGAGAACAAGGCATTTATTTATTATCAAAAATCCGCAGAGATGAATAATCCTAGCGGAATATATCAAGTTGGTTATTGTTATTATTTAGGAATTGGTGTTGAAATGGATATGCATAAAGCGTTTATGCATTATTTAAGATCTGCTGAGGCTGGTAATTCTATGGGAATCCGAAAAACTGTTGCTTGTTATTATTACGGAATTGGTGTAGAAATGAGTAAAGATAATTTCAATTATTGGATTAATAAGTAAGTTATTTATTAATTTTTCGGTAAAAAATTCAAAAATAAAACCTCTTAAAAGCTATTTAATTCCTTAGGGAGTAAGTATAATAAGTATAATGAAAATCACATTAAATATAAAATTCCAAAATAATATGATTCAAATTTATTTTATCCACGTTAACTTAGTTCGTAAGTACTATATTAATTTAAGTATTAAAATAAGCTATTCAAGCTCATGACTGTTCATATTTCATTTTATCTGCGTTAATTTAGTCAGTGAGTATAAAGAACATATTAATCTAAGTAATTAAAATAAGCTATCAATCAAAGTTTATGAATATTTATTATTTATTTGCATTCATTTAGTCCGTGAGTATAAAAAACACTTATTAATCTAGTATTTAAATAAGCTATTCAAGTATTTGAATATTTATTATTTAATTTCGTTTTATTTGCGTTAATTTAGTCTGTGAGTATAAAGAACATTATTGATCAAAAAATTTAAAATGTTATTCAAGTTCGCAAATTTATTGTTAATTTTATTCATTCTTGCTAATTTAGTCGGTGTGTATAAATAATATTTATTAATTCGTGATTCTTTTGTAAAGGATAGTATTGTTATAGTAAAAGTTGGGGGAATCTAATATAAGCTTTATAATAGAGCTGAATCTAGCTCCACCCACAAGGTAAGTCATCTTTCTTTCAAGATAACCTTTATTGGAGCTTTAATAAAAGTCGTAGAGCTGACTTTTGTGGTTCTAAGATCGTTAAAATTGGTCTGGTAGTTGCTGAGATATCTTATTTTTTCTCTTTACAGTCATATAAAATTTCTTTAAAATTTTTAAAGAAATTTTATATGATTGTAAAGAGAAAAATTAAGATATCTCAGCAACTACCAGACCAATTTTAACGATCTTACTACAATTAGAACCACAGAAGTCAGCTCTACGACTTTTATTAAAGCTCCAAGAAAGGTTATCTTGAAAGAAAGATGACTTACCTTGTGGGTGGAGCTAGATTCAGCTCTATTATTAGATTCCCCCCAACTTTTACTATAACAATACTATCCTTTACAAAAGAATCACGAATTAATCTAATTATTTAAAATAAACTACATGAATATTTAATCTTTTATTCGCATTAATTTAGCGAGTGAGTATAATAAACATTTATTAAAAACAATCTATTCAATTCATGAATTTTCCGTTTAATTTCATTTTTTGCATTAATTTAGTAAGTGAGTATAAAAAAGCAGTATTTTAAATAAGCTGTTTAAGTTCATGAATATTTCTATTTATATACAGAAACTTAAATCTTTAATGCGCAGTAAATATGTAGTTACGATTAAATTGTAATAATAACTATGTAATTATTACGTCTTTACTATGCAGTTACTACATATTTAAGATATTTAAGTTTCTGTAAAGTAAGTTCATTTATTTGCGCAAACTTAGCGAGTGAGCGTAAAGAAAATTTATTAACGAAATCAGATTAAAATAAATATGGGCATTTTTATAGCATGTTTTTTTATATTTATTAATAAAAAAAATAGTATATATGATTCTGAAGATAAATAGAAGCCCTAATTTTATCTTAATCTGATTTCATGCTAATCTGCGATATTATTAATTCGAGTGTTTTAACTAAGCTATTTAATTTTATTATAGAATGTGAGTATATTAATTTAAATATTTTTTTAGAAATATGTATCAGTCCATGAATATTTACTATCAATTTATTTTTATTCGTGTTAATATAGTTTGTAAGTATAAAAAACAGTTATCAATCTGAGTATTTTAAATAAGTTATTCAAGTTTATAAATATTCTTATTTGGCCTATTTTGTTCTCGTTAATTTAGAGAGTGAGTATAAGAATATTATTAATCTAAATATTTAAAATAAGCTGTTCATGAATACTTACTATTTTATTCGTGCTAATCAGTCGGTAAGCATAAAAATAATTTTATTTAAATTGTCGCATGAATAATTTGAATTTCTAAAATATAATGCAATTGATGATTTTAAGACATTCTGAATATGGAAAATGTGCACATTGCAATAAATATAACACGGACGACGCATGGTGTCAGGCATGTGATCCTGACATAACAATTCGAAGTTGGACAAGTGGAAATAAGGAGATTGATAATTATATAAAAGGGTTTCAACTTAGAATTTGGAAGTACGAAGACATGATTGAATGGATTCCATTTGACAGAATAGACGATATTAAAAAAATTGGACAAGGAGGATTTGGTTCTGTATATTCTGCGATTTGGTCGGATGGCGTACGAAAACTTAAGAAAGATAATAAGAGCTATGTGCGAACACGTGAACCATTTAGCATAGTTGCACTCAAAACCTTATCTGACTATATGAAAAATTCTCACAATTTTTTAAATGAAGTAAGTTTAATCATTAAGTTTATTGAACACATACAATTTAAACTAATTTATTTACATAAATTTCTAAAGTTTGAAAGTCATTTGATATGTAATAAAGTATGGGGTAGTAAACTCCAAATATATGGATTAACTCAAAGTACAAAAACAAATGAATACTTGATTGTATTTCAATATGCAGATGATGGAAATCTTTATAAGTTTTTAAGATCAAAATTTCGAGTTCTTACCTGGCTGACTAAACTAAAATTACTTCAAGATATTTCAGATGATTTATCGAAAATTCATAGTGCAGGGTATATTCATTCAGACTTCCACAGTGGTAATATTCTGCAAGATAAAGGAATTAGTGAGAGTATACAATCTTATATTTCAGATCTAGGATTGTCTAAAGAAGAAGATAATGAATCAGAAAGTTGTATTTATGGAGTCATGCCTTATGTCGCACCAGAGGTTTTATCAGGTCAAAAGTTTACACCAGCTGC
>CAJVPY010005421.1:0-11480 GCA_910591965.1 Dentiscutata erythropus
CTTGCTTTGATAATTATACTCTTTATTTTATAATTATATTCTTTGTTTATATCATCAGCTTTCAAAAAATATTTTATTAATAATTAATACTTTTATCTTAACATGTTTTTAGTAATTCGAATTGACTATTAAACTATTGGTATACTGATATGGCTTCCAGTAAAAAAACGTTTGTACTGATAAATCTTTTGCTATATTTCTTTTTACATGTAAAAATAAATAAATAAATAAGTAGTATCTATATGAAAACATCTATTGTATCAATGAAATTGATTTTTTTTAATGATTCAAATAATCAATAAAGTTACCTGCATCCCGATAGACCATTATTTGCTTAATACAATTATTTGTACAGTATATAAAACCTTTTTAGGTTGAAATTTTTTAATGATTAGAATTATCAATAAAGCTACCAGTATCTCAATAGGCCTTTTGTTTGTTTAATACTTAATAGTTATTTGCTATATGTTATTTGATTAGTTGATTTAAGCACCAAAGGTGCTTTTATATAGCAAATAACGGTTAACTCATGTGTATAAAAATGATAAAATTCAAATACCAGATAATAGTTAGTAACTGCAAAATCTGATAAATTTAATGCTAAATAAAAATATTTATACATATGCTATTTTTAATAATTTGAATTATAAATAAAGTTACCAGTTTCCCAATAGGCCTTTGTTTGTTTAATGCAAATATTTGTAAATTGCATAATATGAATTTTAATTTCAGATCGCACTATATTATGTAATAACATATTTTTTATTGTAAATTTTATATCCGATAAAATATACAATAAAACTTTGAAATACATCATAAGTATAATCAATTAACTTTCAGAAATAAAAAACTGACTGCAAAAAAATTATAAATAGGTCATATATTCTGATTATACATGGCAAAAATTTGACTTTTCGCATCATTATTTCTTTAGTGACATTTATTTCTTTGCTCATAATACTTTTACTATACCCATCATTACATTTACATAAACTAATATATTGATTATTAGTAAGGTAAACTTATATAAATAAAATGCTTTTCTTCTTTTTTACCTTTACCCAATAACTCAATAGATACCTTTCTTTTTTTTTTTTGGAAAACATTTTTCTTTTTTTATTTTCAAATTAAACCTGATAACTCAATAGATACTTTTATTTTTTTTTTTGAAACGCTTTTTTTTGGAAAACGCTTTTTTTTGAAAATTTTTTTTTTTTTTTAAAAAACGCTTTTCTTGTTTTCTTCTTTTCTTATACACGATAGCTCAATAGATATCTTATTTTTTTTGAAAAACGTTTTTCTTGTCTACTTTACTCACATTAATCCTTTTTTGTTTTTTTGGAAAATCAGGTTTAAAAAATTCATAATAGAATTCAATACAAAATTAATATCATTTCAGCTTGACGTTCAGCTTTACCATCATCTATAGCATCTCATAGAGGTACTCCATTCCGATTAATAACACCTTATGTACAAAATCCTTAGTTTACTTCTCACCAGTCTGCTTCTCGCCAGTCTATTTCTCGATAGTCTACTTCTCACCAAAGCCATTATCATCGTTCAGTAACTCCACTTCGACAAAACTATTATTATCATTCAGTAACTCCACTTCGACAAAACTATCATCGTTGTTCAATAACTCCAACTTGCCAAAACTATTGTCGTCGTTCGGTAACTCCAGATCGTCATTTAACTCCACCTTGTCATTCACAAACAACTTCACGTCAAATTAATCAAGACAATGAAAGTCGCAGTCGTAGGTCAATTTCTCCAACTTGTCGCCGGTCAAGAAGTCCCGATAAAGGTAATTAATTATATAAAAAAATTTTTTTTTTAATAGAACTTGACTTACTGATATGACTAATAATAAATTTATATGTTAATAGAAATCCATCATTTAACTCCACCTCATCGTTCACAAACAACTTTATGTCAAATTAATCGAGACAATAAAAGTCGCAATCATAAGTCAATTTCTCCAATTAGTCGCCGGTCAAGAAGTCCCGATTCAAAAGATAAAGGTAATTAATTATATGAAAATTAGAAAAAAATTTTTTTTTAATAGAGCTATTGACTTACCGATATGACTAATAATAAATTTATATATTAATAGAAATCTCTTTCCTAAAAAACACCATTGAAGGTTTGATTAATGAAGTAAACAAACTAAAATCTAATAAAACAAAGACATATAATGCTGATGATTCATTAAATTATGTTGATATTGGTGATACTATAGATGTAATGGGTTCAACTAGGCTTTCTTGCCCAATGAATAATATGGGTCTTGATGGCCTTGATGATAATAAAAATAATAACACACCTTGTGATAATACTAACTTTGTCGTTACTACCTCGACAACCAACTCTAAAAAGGGTAAGGAAAAATGTGACATTCCTGTAAATAATCTAAGGAAGCTATCAGTCACTCTGGAACCTCTTTCTGGATATGGTAAAAAAATCTCGCGAATATCTAGAACCGATGACAGCGGATCAATATAAGCTCTTTCATATAAATAAGTATTATTATTATCATTATTTATTAATTATTGTTATTAATTATGGTTATTTGATTATTGTTATAATTATCTTATCGTTACTAATTTATATTAATTATCACTATAATTATCGTTATTGTTATTAATTTATATTAATTATTGCTATAATTATCATTATTATTACTAATTTATATTAATTATCGATCGTTATTGTTACTAATTTATATTAATTATCACTATAATTATTGTTATTGTTACTAATTTAATTAATTATCATTATTAATTATTTTATTAATAGGATAAAGTAATTCAAATTTTAAGTGGTCTAGATAATTTTCTTCAATTTGACCCAACAAAAAAATGAATAGATATTGTTTGTTATATACAAAAAAATACTATATCAGCGATTGGTAAAGCTTTGGAGGGTTGTTTTTGATTTAAACTTACAGAACTTAAGTATGTCCTTCAAAGCCTTCACCGCCACCAATGTGAAAAATGGCAGATCGAGCAAGATCCGGAAAAGGCAAAGTTTGATAAAAAAAGAAAAGGAATAAATGGTCAATGATCAAATATAAGTATAATTTTTTTTTTTTTTTTATAAGAATTCCAGGATGCCAATATTTATTATAATTATATTTTATTATTTATAGAAAAAAAAAAGTTCATAGTATAACTCATATGGTTAATACCAATGATAAAAACCTTAAAGCACTTTTTCTGTTGATAGATTTTGCTGATTTTAAAATCAATATTGAAGAAATACTTAATAATGGAAACTTTCATTCTGATAAATATTCAGAAATAGATAAAGAGTGAACATTGTCAGAAAAACATCTAAAAATAAGACCAAAAGGAAAGAAAGATAATCATGTAATATGTGTCTACAATAAGCCGTAGAGATTACAAAGAGTAAGTAAACATTTTGTAGTTCCGTTTTTTTTTTTTTTCTTCTTAATAGATGCTTCAGGCACTATTTTTTCTTTTTTTACTTTTTTTGATAATAGGTTAGAAAGATTCTGCAGTTGGCAAATGAAATAGGTGAAAAGACTTCACATATTAAATGTTCGAGGAAGCAGTGATACAACGACAACAAATGGTCTGATAAATTAAAACCACTAATTGATGCTCCCGAGTGGGCTATTTCAACTTCTTACCATTCGGAAAAAGAAGAAGAAGTAATTTCAAATAGTAGTAATAGCAATAATGAAGGTGTAAGTAGCAGAAATAATAGTGAAAGTAATGGTGGTAGTGGTAGTAATGGTGGTGGTGTTAGTGGTAGTAATACTAGTGATGAAAATTACGATGAATTACGTGACAATCGAAATGATAATTCTGAGGTGAACAAGGAAACAATGAAGCTTTCGATGTCAATTCCAGTGAATAATCTTAGGTAAGTAATGATATTTGTATTTTTTTATTGTTATTTTATTGTTATTTTATTTTTTTATTTATTTATTTATTTATTTTATTAAATTTTTTTTATATATAAAGCATAACGATCTTAATAGTTCAAATGTTCTATTGAATAGTCAATATTAACTTTTAAAATTTTAATCATAGCTTTTTTTGATATGCATATAGCTTTTAGTATTAGCAAATAAACAAAATGTATTATCACTGTAATAATTGATTCAATATACAATTTTAATAAAATGTAATATATACATATAAATAATAAATGATGAATGACTATAAACTATCAAATAGTTCTAAAATAATACATCAACCGGATTTAATTCAAATACAAATTGGGTTACTGATATGACTATGGAAAGTATCTTAATATTTACAAAAAAGTCTCATATTTGGTCCCAGTTTACTTTAAATATTTAGAAAAACAATATAACTTCCATATACAAATCGGGATACTGATATTATTTGGTAGGTAGCTTAATGTTAACCGAAAAATCTCGTATTTGCTCCTGGTTTACTTTAAATATTTAGAAAAACAATACATCAACCAGATTCAAATCAGTTACCGATAGGACTATGGAAAGTATCTTAATATTTACTAAAAAGTTTCATATTTGGTCTCGGTTTACTTTAAATATTTAGAAAAACAATATAACTTCCAGATACAAATCAGGATATTAATATTATCTGGTAGGTACCTTAATGTTTACCAAAAAGTCTCATATTTGATCCTGGTTTACTTTAAATATTTAGAAAAACAATACATTAACCAGATTCAAATCAGGTTACCGATATAACTATGGAAACTATCTTAATATTTACCAAAAAATCTCATATTTGGTCCCGGTTTACTTTAAATATTTAGGAAAACAATACAGCAGCTGAATACAAATCGGGTTACTGATTGGACTATGGAAAGTATCTTAAAGATTGCCAAAATGTCTCGTATTTGGTTCCAGTTTACTTTAAATATTTAGAAAAATAATATAGCTTTCAGGTTTATTTAATATTCAAATCGGGAGACCAATTTGAATATGGACATTTCCCAAAAAGTCTCGTATTTGCACCAAAGATCTGTTTACGATCAGAGACTAATTGGGTTTTATTTACCGGTAAACATACATATGCATATAGTTTAAAAATAAGAGACATATCAGAAACCCGATTGTTGTCTAGTATAGCTTCGTTCAATCTGTGTGAGTGTTAGGAAGCTAGTCATCAAGTATTTATTACTCATGTTGGTAAGCTTGTCCCCGAGCTACTCTATCCTTCCTACTACATTTTCAATACCCGCTTTCCTTTTCTTCTACTTTTTTTTTTTTTGGGAGGGCTTGAGGGGATGAAAGAGCCAGACTAATGTCAGGCAGCGAAAGAAAAAGCACTAATGACTACAATTCAGCCCCTTTAACTTATATATACAATGCATCAAATTCTTACATTTTCCCATTTAATCTTAAACAGCAACAGCAAGTTGTCATTATGCTCTTAAATCTCACATGTGAAGATCCTCATGATAATAACCTTAGCATGACTTATGTCATGCATCAGGCTTATTATTCTCACTTGAATCTATTTATTGGGTTAATGAAAACACACTATAGGAACAAAAAGAGAATCGCAAAAGAAAATAATAAAGATGCCCCAAACTTTCCCTTTTTATTTTTTATTATTTTTTTTTTTTATATATTTTTTTTTTTATATTTACAAATAACAAATCCTGACTTTTTATCTTCCTTCTATCTCTAAGTATTTATAGATCAATTTTACAGGACAATATGATGAATTTGTAGGGTCAATTGGTATGAATTTACCTTTTGTAAATTGATCTGTTTTTGACTTATTTATTCTGACCCACAGAAACCCTCTTTCTATCTTAATATCTGCAATATGGAGATTACAAAGCTCTGCTGGCCTTCTTATTATTCGAAGTCACAATGCTACTAGTGCACAGTTCCTTGTTTTCTAGCCCCCAAAGATGGGTTATTGATATAATTCTGCAGAGCTTCAACAGGAAATGAGTCTTGCAGCCATACTGCTTCCTTATCATTAGCTGCATGTTTTAGGCAATTTCTAACAAGATGTTGCACATTAAAATTCTGAGTTGGATCTGGAATTTCTAAACTATGATAATGATAACTTATTGAATTTGTATACCAATGAAGCTTTTGTAATTTTGATGACAGGTCCAACCAGGTAAGAAATATCATAACTGTCTCAGGTTGAGCCAGGCATGAACTTAGCTTGTAGAAATTACAAAAAGCGACAAATTCACCCCATAATGCTATAAGACATTTACTATATACCGATCTAGGCTTTATAGTTTCATAAGCTTTTTCAAGTAGATTTCTTAAAACCAAATTTTTATCACCTGAAACTTCCATTGCTGGTTTTTCCAAGGCTCCAGAATTAAATTGCACCCCGGGTTTGGTAAAAAATAACTTTTTACTAGTGAAAGATCTAATACCTCAATCTACTTCTGCAAAAGAACCGGCTACCATGTGGCTGAGATCCAAACTGGTAGTATTAACACCACTTGTGCTCAACACTGAATTCTGTATTTGAATATTCTTTGGATTAAACTCAACGGGAAGCAAACATAATTGTTTTTCTGCTCCTAATCGGCATAAAACAATCCACTGCTTCTGTCTCCAGACAATAATAATGACTATTGAACTAACCCACTTTTCTTGTTCGATAACTTGCCATTCGATCTCTTGTGAATGGTCCCCATCTCTCGTTTATTACAATAAAAATGTTTTGAGTCAACTCCCAATCTGACTTGTCAAAGAAGTAAGTTAACTCATCTACCAGATTTAGCTGCAAAGGCACCCAACAAACTCATGAATTTGAATATCATGTTCATCGCAAAAATTCTACACTTGACGCATTATATCCTTTTGCTATGATCTTTTACTCCTTGCCTCTACTGTTTTCTATACAACTCGATTGTCTATATACACAACAATCCAACAATGTGCAATTAAGTCAGCAAATACCTCCAAACCTAGTAATGTCACTATTGCTTCGAAAAGAGCAATGTCTACATGACTGTGACAATATTCCCAATTCACAAAGGCCTTTTTCCTCTTCAGAGTTGCTGACCACTCTGTGGTTGAAGTATCTACATAAACTAAAACTATCTGAGAAGATTTTCAAGCCCAATGACTATTTTTTCTTACTAAGTTTTCCTGCAACCATATTATATCTTTTATGGCTTGTTCTGTCAATTTTACTAGATTGTTCCACTCCCATTTTCTTTGATTTTTTGTATTTATTATTGAGTAAAACTCTAAGCAATGAGTTTTCGCATATATGAAGACTTGACTCAAACTTATTATCTGTCTGACAACTGCCAACAAGCATCAAGCTGACAAAGGGTTCATTGAAAGAAGATTCTGCAGACTTTTCAATGTTTTGCTGATCTTGGATTCTGGTGCGATCACATAACCAGTTCTTGTATTCAGTATTAGGCCATAATACTTTGGTTCCTGGGTAGGCTCTGGGCAACTTTTCTTGGACAGAACAAAACTGCAATTTCTTAAATCTTGAAAGATTGCCAAATCTTTTATATAATTTAGCAATTTCCTTGCATGGGTGCACCACCCAGATATTGTCAAGATGATTGCTACAAAAAATTTCTAACAACCTCAAAAGACCTATTAACAGCTTCATTATCATGGCAAAAGTCTATATGCTAAGCTTAGGCCAAAGGTAACACCCAATAGTGATACTATTTTGACCCTATTCTGAACTCCAATAGTCTTTGTACTTTCTGATCTATTAGAATGTGATGATAACCCTTCTTTAAGTCCAGCACTATTATCTACTAATTTTTTTCTGTCATTCGCAAGAATATCTTAAACCCTTTGAATCTGAAAGATTTTCTGAAAGTGTTTTGTTTAAGCACTTCAAGTCTATAATCAGGTGACATTTCTTTGAACCGGGTTTCAGTATCAAAAATGTTGGGCTCACTTTGAGCAAATGTGATAAATGGTTCTAAAAATCTGCAACTAACACTATTGCTCTTATTCCAACAACCTCTGAATCTCCATTTCTACTTATAATGTCTGATCCTGTGTTAATATATATTGGGGCAGATCCAATTGTTCTATTAAATTTAGCAACTCTCTTAGGTACAATGGTATATAATTTTTAAAACCAACTCTGGAGCCTGTATTTTTTGTCTCCAATAATTTACATGTTCCTTTCAATATATCCGCTCTACAACTACAGTTAAACCTCCATAAGTGCACTACGTACAGACCAGTTCAATTGTACATTTAGAGAAAGCTAATCAAATTGCAGCTTTTAATGTTTGATCCGCAGGTTTGTGTAACACAACTTGAATACTGAATTCTGATTGGCTACGTACATTTATGGAGGTTAGTATAATATAGAAAATCTTTTGAGTGAACATGCATTTGCAGAATATAGAACGTGTATTTAGCACTAATGATTTTTTACAACCAGGCCAGAAACGTGCATTTAGAGAGGTATTGCATTTATGGAAGTTGCATTTATCGAAGTTTGACTGTAGTATTAATTGCTGTGCCTGAGTGTAGTCAATTATGCTTATTTTTCTCACTTGGTCCCAAATACTTGTTTCTATATATCATATAACCTCTTGACTGAACCTGAACTCCCTTTTATGTCCTGGGTTTTGGAACAGGATGCATTTGTATAGTGACCTGCACTATCACAAATGTAACACCTATTTTTTGTACTAAACTCCCAATTACAGTTCTAAATTCTGACCAAAAAAACTGCCCTAAACTTGCTTGATATTTAGATGATAAAGCATTTAAATTTTGATTATATTAATTACCCCGCCAGTAAGGCTAGATAATTCCTTCTTCTGAACCAAAAATTTTTTCTTTTTTATTTTTATACATCTCGGCTAATTCTTTGGCCTTTTAATTAACGATTCCTTTCTTTTTAGTAACTTATCTTGTGTATTTGGCAAAGCTACCGCTACATCCCAACTGAACTCTTCTGCAACTCATAAAGTAACCAATCTATCTGCTACAAACTTTCATGCACTAGTCATATGATTTAAAATGTTTATTGTATCTTGCAAGTCTGACACTAAATCTAGTTTTTTTCCAATCACACACAACACATCATATTCATATTAATCTCTAGATTTATTGAACTTATAACTTGGCCAGGACTCATTTATTTCTACCTTATTTACCTGGGCTGCCACAGAATTTAATTTATAGTTAAAATCTGCTATCACACCCCTCAAATTTTTAAACTCTGAAACCAATAATTTCTCAAGAGAATCACCCTGATTATCACTAATATCCTCTTGTAGTTGCCGCTTATTTTGTTTTACAGTATTTTTACATGACTGATCACTTGCTCCCTGTGCTAGTGTAAAGTTTATTTACTCTTGCTGATTTGTCAAATTCTGGCGAGAATTCAACAATGGTTCTTCAAAAATATTTTTCTTTGTTTGCTGTACATGATCTCTTAATGTATTAATTTCAGGGCTTTCACCTGTTGTTTCTAATTCAGCCAAATGTTGACCAAGCAACAAACTTATGTCTTCTGCACAAGCTTCATTACCCTTGATAGTTAAATTCAGATTTTCTGTTAACAAATTCAAATAAGACCTTAGCCTCTGAATTAAATCTGCTTTAATCTCATCCAAAAACAACTCTAAACTACAACAAATTTCTTCTAAATTATTTTTTTATTTTTTATTTTTTTAAATCTTTGACAGTCTTGCCAGTGCTCAATTTATTGGGATTATATTTCAGATGAGAGCTAAGCTCTCTCAAACAATACATATGGGACCTTTGCTAGGAAAATCACCCTTCGAGATTTTCCGATCGGGCAAATTCGGACAAACTTAGACCAGAATATCGGTTCTTATTTACATGTAAATCAGCCTTTACTTTATTGATTCTATAGTATATTAAATAAACTATGGAATCAATAATGTAAAGGCTGAATTACATGTAAATAAGAACTGATATTCTAGTCTAAGTTTGTTCGAATTTGCCTGATCGGAAAATCTCGAAGGGTGATTTTCCTAGCAAAGATCCCATATATCATTCATAACCAAAAAACAGGGAGTCTCGCGATTGTGAGCCTAACATCACCCGGCTGCGATAAATGTGCCTAACTGCGACTTGTCGCACCAACCAGTATACAAGTTAGATAAACTTTGTTAGCCCGTCAAAGCTTTTCCCTTCATATCTTCTTTCTTTACCGAGAGCAAAAGAAAGTAATAATCTCATACAAAACCACCAATAATACCAAGAAAACAAAACAAAAAACTAACTAAAATAAGACAAATAGAACGAGGGGTGTTTTTAAAGAAAAAAAAAAAGAGGGTACAATGAGATGTAAAAAAAAGAAACACAAAGAGAAAAGCCCGAGGGCTAACAAAGGGGGGAAACTACCTCTATAAAGAAATAGCATAGGGGAGACGAAATAAAAAAACAAAACAAGAAGAAATACACTATTATAACCCATGCCAGATTTAAGAAAAAATTTTATAACAACTGCAACATTTGTATATCTCGACTATAATATAAAACCTTTATTATCCGACTACTGGCCAACTCCAGATGCCTCTTATACCAGAGACCCGATCCCAGTCACGTGGAGGTCCCGTATCTATAAACTACGTCACATATTATATTCACCGATAAACAAGGCACGTGGTTGCATTCCTGGGTACGTCCGAATTTGGGAGGTAAACAATGCCGATCTTTTGAAGAGGGTAAGCCAAATCACCCACTTTTTGTTAAAAATTTTGGAGAAGACCAACAGAACCAAGAAAAACTTAAAGAAGGGACCACTAGCACCCAAAGAGAGTATTTTATTCTTGAAAGAACTGATGACTAGTAACCCTTTTTCAAGGAAAGTGAAGGAGCTACTGTACTTAAATAGTGAGTGATAAACTCTAAACTTGTCAGCAAGTAGCATATGAGAACTACTACTAAACGACAAGTGCCATGCCAGCAGTGAGTGATAAACTCTGAAAAAGTTAGCAGGTAGTGTATGAGAACTACTTCTAAATAACAACTGCCGACTTATAGATTTTAGTTTTATGCTCTCCATTACTTACTGGTTACTGTTTTTACAAAAATTGTTTGGGAAATTTTGGTTTTAGTGATAGTTGGAAAGAGTTTATGATCATCAATTAAATTAAAAAAAAGTTAAATTAAAAATATATATAGTAAAACCTCTCTAAGTGCATGCCCTTAGGACCAGGCTATAGCATATACTTAGAGAGGATGTGTATTTATAGAATTAGTATTATTTTTACTCTACTACAACAATTAACAATATTCTGAGTTTTTTTAATAACCATGCTCATCTTTTATATCTACCTCTTTGAAAATATCCAACAAAACTACCATTTCAATTGGTAGAATATTTATATTGATCACGTATATGCATTTATAAAGAGTGCATATATAGATCTGGGCTATAAAACCTATATATGTGCAGAGGTTGGAAGTAGGGATAAAAGAAGGGTCCTAGGACAAAATTACCATATTGTATTCAGAACGACCTCTAACCTCTTTTACAAACTCTTCTAGATATATT
>CAJVPY010005422.1:0-11478 GCA_910591965.1 Dentiscutata erythropus
ACACTAAAAATTTTAAAAATCGTATATTAAATAGGGTTTGATTTCACGATCATCCGATTTCACCATCATCCGTGACAATAAATATTCACTGACTTAGGCTGTTCTCAAGCATCTAAATCAATTGATCAGATAATAATTGTGATGACGCTAAAACACCATAATTGATGACGATATTTATAGAATTAAATGCTTGAGCATATTTTTAAAAAACCTAATGAAAAAAATTTCTTTTCGATCAACCGTTAAAGTTTCAACTTTAGTTACATCGGCTTCTCCTTTTAATGATTTTAACAATTTAAATTTCTTTATTATCCGTCAAATATGGAAAAACATCTACCCAAACCTTTTAGTTTTAGGTCTTCTTTACTGAGAAGATTTTAAATTTAAATGAGTGAAAATGGAATAACAGTATTCATTATAGCTTATTAAAAGTTAAAGGATGGATCGTATCTATTACATTCGTATCAAGGTATCGATTATTTATTTTAAAAGCTTCGAACATTAAAAATAAAGTAGCTATCTTTTTAGACCGGTTAGAAATTTGTTGTTTATTATGTTTGATATGTAAAAAATGTAAAAATAATGCTTGAGCGACCTCGCCGATTTGTTCATCGAAATGGTAACTCACTTGGTTAATTTATTCAATTTCCGACTAATTAAACTAATTAAAATTTTACTTTCGAACCATTGCAGCATTGAGTGAGGGTGCTTGATAACACCCTTAAAATGATTATTTTGAATGCTTAAATTAGTAAATGTTCTTTTATGTTCTCATACTAAATAATCACAAATAAAATAGTAAATATTCACAAATTTGAATCGCTTATTTTGAAATAAACATTTTTTTATACTTACACAGCACTAATAAAATAAATTAAATAGTGAATATTCATGGACTTTAATTGATTATTTTGATTATTAGTTAATAAGTATTCTTTTGAATATTTAAAATAATAAAATATCTTTATATTCACGCACTAATAAATATTGCGAATAAAACAAAATTAAATAGCTATTCATGGACTTGATTTACTTATTTTGAATACTTTAAACTAATAAATGCTCTTTATATTCACGTAATATTATTGAGAACAAAACAAAATTAAATAGCTATTCATGAACTTGAGTTGCTTATTTGAGTACTTTTAAAATTTTTATATTCACGCATTAGTGGTGTTGTCATATTCAATGATCCAATGATTTTGATTGGACATTTGACGTTCAAGATCCAATAATTAGACGTTTAAAGTCTAATTTTGTTGGATCTTAAGTTATATTACAAACTTAACTTCGGCTAGTCAAATTTATGGTTTATTTAGAGTTAGATTGGGATCCAAAATTTAGTGACCAAGAATAACGAATGGATGTTGGATCGGGCGTCCAATCACACGGGTCCAAAAAGCCCGATGAACTTCACTGCACATTAGCCTAGATATTGTACCCGTTGCCGGATAAATTACTATGTCACATAATAGCAATTTCTACCCGGGTACAATCCCTACATTAACCATTGCAAATAAAATGAAATTAATTAGGGAACTAACACTTATTACGTGAATATAGCCTCCCCCCATTTGACAATTACAAATTCTAATGTAATCAAAAAACGTAATTGATGAAATTGATTATATTAGAATTTGCAATTGTCAAATGGGAAAGGCTATATTTACGTAATTCCCTTAGTCAATGATCATAAACTTTGAGTTGCTCATTTAAAAATATTCAATAACGAATGTTCTTTCTACTCACATATATACTAAATTATTGATCACGTGTTAAGCTATCGTAAATAAAGTGAAATTAATTAGTAAATATCTACATGCTTGAAAAGTTTATTTTAAATATATATAGATTTTAGATTAATAAATATTCTTTATATTTACGCACTACATTAATGTAAATAAAATGATTTTTGAATTATATTTTTAATTAAATATTTTTTTACAGAATATACAGTTAATAATCAAGTGAGATTTATCCTTAATAATCCTTCCACTACTTTTAAAGAATTACCATTTTAAAATGTATTGTAAAATTTAAATATGACATTTTTTTTCAAGAATGTAATCTTTTTCACATCAAATTTGTAATACAATATATTTTATATTTATAATTCTGCTAATTTTAGGTAATTTACAAAAGCTTTTATCCGATAAAAATTCATATAACTTTAGATCTGAGTACTATCTATCGTTATGTGGTTTTCTATAGTCAATTCTGATTGGTCAATTCTTCATTGCGCCCTTATCTAGTCGTGTCATAACCCGGTTAACGGGTCATATAAAGATTTCAAAGTTACCACTTACATAAAGTTGATGTAGCGACTCTTGTTTAGAGCTACTGCTTGGGTCATTGGTTATGTAAGTTACTCTCGAGAGTTTAAAGAGTAGATTTTATAGAATTTTGTAATTTTATATTGTGCCTATATATTAATATATAACAAATACTTGAACCGGAATTTTTCATAATTTGAATTCACCCATTTCTACGTCAACTGTTTTATATAATATCAGAATATTATCGATGAATTTTATCCATGCTATTTATGACCCGTTTACCCGTTTAACCCGTGACCCGTCAAGAAGCTGATCCGTACGGGTCAACCCGGCCCGGGCAAGAGCTCTAGTTATGAAAACCAAAAACACAAGTTAATGACCTTATTTTAATTTTAGCTAAAATATAAATTTAATAAAAAAAAAAAATTATTTAAATTTATCAAAATTTATATTATTTATATTATTTTCTAAACAATTTTTTTTTTTTAAATAAAATAATTTATGTAATTAAAATTCAAATTTATTTTGTTTAGACTAATTCCGGGTAATCAAAAATTTCACGCATTGATAGGTCAAGCAAATCTCGTGATATGAGTTTCTTTATTATGCAAACCGATTTCCATTTAATCTACGTACAAAAAACTATTGATTTCCTTGGCAGGTTAAGCCCCTTCTACTACAAATGCATATGCTTATAATAAATTAGTAAAAATTGATATTAAAACATTCCCAATGTAATAATAGCAATGGATTGGAGCAGACGAAATTTCCCATTTGAATCAACTCAGAGCGTAATGGTAAGCATTAATACCGTATATCGATATAGGTCAATGAATATAAAATTCCAAGAAAGCGCCATCTTAAAAAAAAAAAAAAAAAAAAGAATCATACAATAACATTCAAAAGTAGTAATGGTAAGTGCATATGTCAAAACCAATAGGCTCATAATAATCGGAAAATTTTTATAGTATTTTTATAGCGCAAATAATTTGGTTAATCCATTTATCGACTTTTTAAACAAACGTTTTCTATTGGTATATAACAAAGATTATAAGGTTAGTCTACTTTATAAAGTTAGGTAACTGAATAAATTGCATTTGTAATAATAAATTTGGGAAAGACTATTATCATCGGAGATTTTTATAATATTCTATAAACGAACACTATTGAAAATTCATTATTCGATATGTATTGTATATTTATTTATTTTAAATAAATCAATTAATAAATCAAATGATCAAATGTGCATGAGCGGGGTATGAATTTTCAAATAAATTCGCTCGATATTTTTTTTTTTTTTACGTTTCTCAAAACGAAACACTTATTAAATTCTAGATTCGGAATTAATTTCTTGATTTTAGACCGTCTAGAAAGTCTTAAGTAGTTCAGCTTTTACACATTTATTTGCATACGTAAAAAATATGAGTAACTGACTTTCTAACGTTTTATATTTGAAGTTCTGTGTTATAAAGAGATGTCTCGACTCAAGAATCTTTAGTGAAACAGCTAAATTTAGCACAATAATCAATCAAATGCAAAAGAAATTTGATTGTCGATCTCGGATTTGAATTAATAAACTATCAACTAAAAAGGATCTGTAATACGTATATTATTAACGTATATTATTAATTAACAATATTTAACCAATCATTCAGGGAACAAGGAAGGCACGAAGACACGCGTGATATATATTATAAAAGCTTTGAGATTTCTATTAGCGAAAGTACGTACCTACGTACTGTACATACATACAGTACTAATCTTCCTCGTGCAACGTTCATATGTATCATATTACCCTGCATGTATATAATATAAATTTGCATAACTTTATAACTTTATGGTTTGCTTTTGTCACTTTCATATAAAAAAGAGTGATACTAGAGAGCTTTCCGTAATGTACAAACCTTAACTAAATTCAATCTTTTCTTAAAAACTTTCCTAAAACGAATGAAAAAAAATATGATGCTAAATTTTAGTAAAAACAAATATAAGAGTGATTCATTACTGAAAATCAAGGTATGTATCGTTACGATTAATCGTTACGATTCATGGATTACGATTCATGGATTACGATTTCGATATACGTATAACTTATATATGATATATATGATATATATATATATATTTATATTTATATATTCTTTTTTTTTTTTGTTATTATTATTAAAAGCTTCATAAGGATGCGAATTCACAAACGATCAACGTCGAGCAAGTAACTCATTCACAAGAAACAACAGAAACATTAACTACCGATAATAAATCTCATATTCGAACAAAATCCATCGGATTAATATTCGGTTTCTCAATAAAATCAAAAATATCAAAACATTTTCATCCAACGTTTCAAAAAGCCGTCAGGGCAACGAAAGAAAAGAAATATCAAGAAGCAACTGAATATTGGACAGAATTACTACAGAAATATCCAGAAAGTTATTCTGTAAGATGTGAACGTGCAAATGCCAATTTTAACCAAAGTGAATATGGAAAAGCATTACAAGATTTGAACCTTGCAATAAAACAAAAACCATCGAAAGTAAAAGGATATTATATTAGACTTGAAGTAAATAAAGCTTTGAAGAGATATGATGATGCGTTATCAGATATAAATTTTGTATTATACATTAATTCTAAAGATAAAGATGCTGAATTTGCTCGGATCCAAGTTCTTATTCGTTTAAAAAGGCAAGCTTTGTAAATTTCTTTATTACATAAGTAATCTTATGAAATATCTATTTTTTTATAAATAATTATTTTACTACAGATATGAAGATGCTTTAAAAAGTTTAACTTCTGGATTACAATCAAATCCAAATGACGTAAAATTATTATCTAATCGAGGAAACGTATATCGTGCTCTACACCAATATGATAATGCGTTAACTGATTTTAATCATGCTTTGAAACTTTATCCAAAAAATGTAATTGCTTTATTGAGTCGTTCTAAAGTTTATAGAGTTCAAAAATTATTTTTTAATGCTCTATATGATATAGATGAAGCATTACAATTGGATCCTCAAAATCCAAAACTTTTAAGAAATCGTGGAAAAATTAATTTTTTATCAAAATTTCATTTAAATGCTTGTGAAGATTTGGATAAATCTTTAAAAATTGAAGAGCATCCATCTGGTTATAGGTATCGTGGTAAAGCTTTATTAATTATGAAGAAATATCCTGAGGCAATTGCTGATTTCAACAAATCATTGGAAATGAAACCACAAAATGAAAAATATATTTGTTTTGATCGAGGTGAAACTTTTTTTAAATTAGGTGAATTTGAAAAAGCATTATCAGATTTAGATAAAGCATTAAAATTTACTCAAGATTCAGTAATAATATCACAAATACATCAACTTCGCGGATCAGCTCTTGAAGAATTAGGTCATCAACAAGAAGCTAAATTAGCTTTGGCAAATATAATGAAATTACAACCAACTAATATTAAAGTTATACATCAACATGCGAATTTATGTGAATCACTATCTTTATATTCTGATTCATTATCTGATTGGAATAAATTATACAATTTATTAGATCCTGAATCTAATTCTGAATTTGATAGAAAAGCTATTAAAGCTGTTCTTTTAAATCGAGGAAGAATTCTATTAAAACTTTGTAGATATGAAGATGCATTATCCGATTTTAATCAAGGATTAAAATTATTTCCACAAAATGTTAGTTTATTATGTTATAGAGCAGAAATTTATCAACAACTTGGTAGATATGATGAAGCATTAAATGATTTAAATGATAGTATAGATCAACCAAAAAATACTTGTCAATTTTATGTTACTCGAGCTGGAATTTATAAATCATTAGAAAAATATCCTGAAGCTTATAAAGATTTAAAAATGGTTTTAGAATCAAAATTTGATCTTACGTCAGAAATTTCATATAATTCTTATACACTCGGATTATGTTATAGGGGTTCAATTTATCGAATATATAAAAAATATGATAAAGCTTTGGTTGATCTGAATCGAGTTATTCAAAAAGATCCGAATAATGCTTTAGCATTGTGTGAACGAAGTGTTGTTTACAGAGAAAAAGGACAATTTGATGATGCTTGGAAAGATATAGAAAAAATGTTGCTATGTTGTTAGATTATTTAAAGATAACTTTAGGGATCTTTAATGTAAAATAGAAAAACGTCTTTATAAATCTTTATAAATCTTTATAAATGTAGAATTAGACAAAATTCTCTTCTTGTATTTAGATTTTTTTTTTTTTTTCTTGTAATTTTATTTGATAATAAATAATAAAAAATCGTAATCAAAAAATACAATGTGTTACAATTGCAAAAGTTTCAAGATCAATAACCAAAAATAACCAAGTACACGTATAACTGATAACTGGATAATCCCTACTATTGTTATACTATATTATTGTAATAGAAATTTACGTAATTCATAGTTTTAAAAACTAGGTTAGTAACAAAGCACGAACCAATATGTATTTCAATAGGTTATACAGTACTGTATATTTATCAGTTATATAATTAATAATATACATTGTATATATAATCTTTGATTTATGCGTCGTAATTTTAATTCCAATTCAAGTTATAAAAATGGAAAAAATTCATTCTAAAAAATTTCTATTCCGCATTTAATGACATTATCATAAAAAAGTAAAATAAAATAATAGTAATAACGATAAACATGCTTGGATTTGCATTCTCACGAGCAAGTTGCACAATTTGTGACAAGGGGTGCGTATTATTCATATTCTCTTGATTAATTCGTTCGCCCGATTCCAATTATGCATAAAAAGATTACCTTTTTGTATTACCTTTTTTTGTATTACCATTAATCGATATAAATGACAACAGCACCACTTATGTTTTATGTATGTGAATACAGCATATTATATGCAGTTGAAAAGTTTATCCATCGTTTTTAGAAAGCCCTCGTCATATGTTCTAAAAAAGTTTAGTGTCATTAATAGGTTTAATACGCATATATTCAATATATATATATATATATTTTAATCCACATAGTACTGTAGTAGGGGACTTTCGACAATAGCTGAGTTTAAATAAAAGGTTTGTTTGTTACTCAAAAATCATTAATCATTATGCGAATTTATGTGAATTTATGCGAATCAAAATTCATCTATCAAACTTATTTAAGGGCAATCAAACTATAACGGTAGGATCTTATATTTTTTAATGCGTAAACAAATTTGTAAACAAATTTTTATATAAAATTTCTTGGTTTTACGCTGTACAATAACCTTCTTCAAACAAAGAAATTATATTAAAGCATGCGCAAAACATCAACTGGCTCAACTCCTGTTCGAGGGGCTAAAACTGCAAAGTCAACGTCTTCAGCTACCTCTCAAAAAACTTCTACTTCATCCACTACTTCATCTTTACAATCCAATCAAACTAGTTTAAAAAAACCATCAACTGTCAAGAGATCAGGTGCATCTGTTTCTCAAAATAGTTTATCTCCAAAAAATGCATCCCCACGAAATTCAAGATCTCCATCACCTTCATCCGCAACTTCAAAACCTATTCGAGCGACTGCTTCATCTTCTATTAAAGATGCAATTGCCCAAGCTAGATTAAAAAAAGCAACCAATAAAACTTCTACAAAAGAAGAAGAACAAGAAATTGGTGCTAAAAGTTTGAATGTAATAGTTAAGCAAGCAAAATCTTCAGGTATAAACTATAATATTTATTAAATTATCATAAAATCTTTTTACAGTATAAAAATTTGACATAAATATATATTTCTATTTTTCTTATAGGTCGCATAAATATCTCTCATCGATCTCTTAAAGCAATTCCGGAAGAAGTATGGAGAATGTATGAAGTTGATCCAAAAAGTATCACTATTGATTTTAGCGGTGGTGGTTCAGATGTGTGGTATGAAACAGTTGACCTTGTAAGAATGGTGGCAGCAGATAATCAACTTGAAGTAATTGATAAACGAATTGCAGAATTTAATGCTCTGGTTTTCATTGATGTAAGTATTATCATTATTATTATTATTTACTACACGTCGCTCTGGTATACCCGACATCATAATAAAATCTTTCTATATCGACATTTTTTCTCAATTTATATAAATGTCGGTATTACTAATGAAAAAATCGATATATCCAGAGTAACGTGTATATTATTTTACAATACCTAAATCTGATGAATAATTTCAATTTATATTAGCTTCATAACAATAATTTATCATCTCTTCCAAAAGAGTTTGGTGAATTACAAAGTCTTACCACACTTAATTTATCAATTAATCGTTTTAGCGACCTTCCTGATTGTTTGACTACATTATCTTCTCTTGTCGAATTACAACTTTCTTCAAATAAATTAACGGGTGTTTTAGATTCTTCCTTTGGAAATCTGTCTAAATTGGAAATACTTGATATTTCATCAAATGAAATCACTGGGCTACCAAAAGAAATTGAAAATTTAAAAAATCTTCGAAAATTAAATCTTGCAAAGAATAAATTAAAAGAAATTCCTGGTTTAGCAACAAGTGGAATGAGGAATTTGGAAGAACTTGAAATTAGTGAAAATAAATTAGAAATAGTTTTTATCGGATTGAATGGTCAGACAGTTGAATTACATTCTTTGAAAAGATTAGATATTCGTCAAAATAGATTAAAAGCTTTGGATGAATCACAAAATGCTACCATTTTTCATCCAACAATAAAACTTCCGAAACTTAAAGAATTACTTGCTTCTCTTAATCTATTTGAAAATTTTGGTCCTCTGCTTCATACAACACCTGATCTTGAGATTCTTGATATTGGTGATAACAAATTTCGTGAACTTCCTGAAGGTTTATTAACTTTGAAGAGTTTAAAACGGTTAGATTTAAGTAATAATGACCTTAAAACTTTACCAGCCGAATTAGGCATGCTGACAGCTCTGGACTTTTTGGGCTGGGAGGGAAATCCTATAAGAAATGCTCCAAAAGGTCCCAAATCAACAGCTGCAGTATTAAAAACATTAAGGGATAGATTGACAACTGTCGGTAAGTGTATTATATCTTATTTTATTTTATTAACTAATTTAATAATGATTTTGTTAAAATAGACTTTGAAAACATGGATGAGCCTACTATCCCTGAAAGAGCTACAAATCATGCGAGAACATCTATCGATACAGATGTAAAAACTTCCGCATTAGGAACTGTAAGCCAACAGAATATATCATCAAGGACATTAGATCTTTCCAAGAAATCATTAACGACAGTTTCTGAGGAAGATTTACAAGAGATTACGTTTGAACCATCAACTGTATTACTTGGATTTAATCTACTTCAGACTATCCCTATTAGCTTCAAATTATTTAGAACAAATATTACATGTTTTCAATTGGATCACAACAAGTTTACTACTTTTCCAACATTTGAAGATAAGTCTATAGTTTTTCCGAACGTGAGCAGATTAGATTTGTCAGCAAATCAGCTTACCTCTTTACCTGATGACTCTCAACAAACGCCATTTCCAAATTTACAAGTTCTTAACGTTAACAATTGTCGAATTGAATCGTTACCAACAAAATTTCCATTTCCTAAACTGACAACTTTTCTTGCCACATCCAATTTACTTACATCTATTACTCCACCAACCTTTGAAAATATGGAAGTGGTTGATATTTCTAACAACAACATCAATTTTTTACCACCCCTATTGGGCGATATTACAACCATCAAGACATTACTTGTTGAGGGTAATTCATTTCGAGTTCCAAGGTACACGATAGTACAACAAGGTACAACCGCCATTATGGAATATTTACGAGGAAGGATTCCACGATAATGCTGGATTGATTTTTTTATATATACTTATTTATATACCAGTATTATAAATTTAAAATTTATATTACATATTAGCATTGTGAAAAAAAAAAAAAAATAAGAGACTTTGAAAATTTATTACATTTATTATACCATTTATATGTTTACTGTATTAATATTTTATGATTTATATATTGTGTAATTATAACCGTTGACAGAATGTGATTCTGCATGAATATATATAACGGACGTTTTAGTTCGAAACACTAACTATTACACAAATTTGCGCAATTATAGTTTATCCGAATTAAATTTAACGTTAAGGGATTACGACTAATTAAAATTTTGCCTCCGATCCATTAGGATTGATGGATTATAATGTGATTTGCACTGTCTCAAAAACACTGTCCGTAGATTCTCATCTTGAGAGCACTTAAATTTGGGTGCCCTAATTTCACCCTCAAGCTCTGAACAAATTAGACTACGCAATGATGTTCCGACCTATAAAATTACAAGATCTGGTGTAACTTGAATACAGTTAGACCTTCCTCCCCTCGGGACCATAGTAAAATAAAAGTAAAACGTGCACTTAAAGAGAGTGTGCATTTGTAGAGAGCAAAGTATATAGTGCTCTTATAAGTTGAGGCCAAGCATTTAGAGAGAATTTACATAGAGCGTGCACTTCGGGGTTTTACTGTGTTACGAAAGGTTTTCATCAAAAATCGTGACTCCGCCATTTTGCGTTCTAACAAAAAAAAAATTAAAAAAATAAAATAAAATAAAATGAAAAAATTCCATGCAAAAATTTTAACATAATCTATTCATATCTGATCTTAATACTAACTATAACGACATGTTACAGTATATTATTTAATATACGCGCCGTATTTGATAGTTTCGAAATTCGTTCAATCAGAGACAAGATTTCTGTGTGTCCAATGAGAACTTTGAGGGAATTTATTAACATCGTTATAAGTTTGCAGGTTCTTAAAAGTCCGCAGCCAAAACACTTGCCGCGTTTACTCTTTTTAGTGCGATCTACTCGAAAATTTCATCCTTGCGTTTTTAAAAATACTATCCATAATTTACGTTAAACCAGTACAGTATTGTATAAAAATAAATACCTTGAAGATAATTCCATATAGTATTATTTTGTATTATCTTTAAGATCCCTATAACTATACTGGTTTAACATAAATTATGACGTTCCCTATTTATTATTTATTATATAATAGTATATTACTAAAAAAATTTCTTTTAAAAAAAATCATAAAAAAAGTATTAAATCAGTGAAAATTTTAGGGGAATTAAGTGCCCAAAAAGGTAAGATAATTACATATAAGTGCCCTATTTTAGAAAATTTTACTATATCTCATGATACAGTGAACGAAATTTAATGGTTTGGATACCATTCGAATCGTCTCGTCAAGACGGATCGAATG
>CAJVPY010005423.1:0-11477 GCA_910591965.1 Dentiscutata erythropus
AGTTTTATTTAAGTTGGCATTGTATTCGCTTAAAAGTAGTTCTAACATACTGTCAATACTTTTAATTTGCCGGTTTCGGGATGAAATTTTAGGCATATTAAATAAAAAACAAGAATTTTGCAAGTTGTGAAAAGATATAAAATGATTAATAATACAAATAAGCGTATTCGAAATTTAATTGAAAATAAGATCGGATTGTTAGATCGTTTATTTCAAAATAAATACGTCATCAATTTCAATTAAAATTAGATTCCCGCATTTTAACTTTGAAACCCCCTAATGTTGACATTATCGTTATAATGATCAGTAAAGCAATCGTTATGATATTATTATACAGATCATGCCGAAATCACAAATTAAATCGAATCGGCCGAAAAAGCATTTGGCCAATTTTTATCAGGTGTTCCAGAAATTATGAAAATAGCAGTAATTTTGTGACATCTGGTAAAAAAATTGACCGAATGATTGGTTGGCCGATTCGCGATTTAGGTAATGAGCGATTACGTAATGTGCATATCTTTTTAATGACAGAGATAATGTATATCGATACCTCTTCAGATTATACTACTATTACTTCAGATAAGATGGATATTTCGGATTCAATAGCAATTATTTCAGACTTTGTTGTTTGGAATTATAACTTGAGTTATATTTTCTTTAGTCCAATAAATTCTTGTTCATATCGAACTTTTTTTTAGCGCCTCATTATGTAATATATTTATTATGAAAACTTATCTTATATTTTGTTTTTTGTCGAACCTGTTGATTGGCAGGAACAATCTTCGTCATAAATTTTCGTACAGACTAAACACACCTAATCACACCCAAATCAAAAGTTTTCTGCCTCTAGTAGTACATTGGAACAGATGGTTTGTTGAAATAATATTAAAATTCCTACTAACAAAAAAAAAAAAAAAAAAAAAAAACTCCAAAAATTTTGATATTACTTTGTTACAGCGTTTTCAAAAATGGGTGAACAACGATTTTCATACACCTATGTGGAAATCGAAGAATTTGGAAATATAGATTAAACTTCTCGATTAGAGCGGGTCTCTGGAAATCTGGGAAATATCGTGAATTCCCACATGACATGGTGATCTACGACCGTTCACACCTTTTTGAAAATGGCTGTAAAATAACTACCGGATCTAATGTACTAATAGAAGTGATGCTTGAGAATTGAAATTTTTTATTTCTAACATGTTAATTAGATTTATTCATGAAAAGCGCAGTAATTTTCTTAAATAATGTACTTATCATTGACAATTTTGTTCAAGAATTTAACCTGCTAAAATTTAAGCGCATGGCGAATTAGCAGGCATTCTAAATTTATTCCAATTATATGGCAATTATGCTTTGGAATCTCATTTGACTACTAACGGTAATAGTGAAATATGCATTTTTATAAATACCAATAATTATAAATAATTCATATAACTTTAAAATGTAATTCATTTTCTATTAAGTTTGCATAGTGTAAAAAGATAATAAACACAGATTTCAAAACCCTTTACTTCTAGTTTTTTTTTCAAACCATAATAACAGGTAAAAGTTTATCAACCCAGTTTATGCATATAAAAAAAATCAAGTAAAAAACTTTTTTTTTCAAAATACAAATTATTTAAAGAATCTCTTTAGTCTCGATTGTGACAACCTCATGAACTTTTATTCTAGATGGTGAAATATTTCCATTATTAATCCATTCATCACTTTGTTCGGTAAAAGTTTCAGAGTTGATAGTCTGTTCTTTAAGATTTTTTGAACTGGAATTTGAATTTGAATTTGAATTTGAATTTGGATTTGAATTTGAATTTGAATTATCAGGTAATGAATCGAAATCATCTTTCCACTTTTCATTTATAAGGAATAAGATCATGTTTCCCACTCCTCCGGAATTACCAAACACCTCAGTTAAAGTATACATCCAAATTGCATCATACTAAATAAAAGAAATAAATAGAAAAAAAAAATAAAATTAGGAATTTAAAACAACTAATAATTAATTAAATGACGAAAGGAATATGACACATACACCTAAAATTTGGCCTATAACATAAAATATTGAAGGAGTCCATTGTAAAAGGAAAATTAAAATATAGCCAGTAATTTTTCTCGTAACAATTATTTCTACACGACTGAGTTTTGATTGTGTATTAAGTTTTCGAACAGCTTTTTGTTGAATGTTTATTTCACGTAAAGTTGCGATATAGCAAAAAAATGTGATTAATATTATCGTGAAAGTTAGAATAATGACTATTATAGGAGTTGTTGGATTAATTTGATTAGTATAGCACCTATTAAAAAATGAAATTAAGGTTAGAATGATAAATATTTTTTAAAGTATTATAAAATTAAAACATACCAGTATCCACTAGGACCAAAGCTTGGAACACCGATCAAAGTAAGCATAAAGGATACTAATGAGATAATTGCAAATAATTTATAATCGTATTTTCCCAGATCGATATACCATTTTTGACATGTTCGAAAGTAAGTTAGGAGCGCTAGAGATCCGACTAAGGACATGTTATTCGAGACACCGAAAAATGATAATCCACCAACCACTTTACAGGCAATACCCTGAAATGTTTCACCATGGCTCAACGTGTATGACTGAGTAACAGAGATAGAAAGTGAGTTAATAGGTATTAATGAGGTTAATACTTAATATTTACAATACATACCAGATTTATCAAGTTCGCGCAGCATAAAAATAAGTCTAATTGATTTGGTATGATTGATAACAATTTAGTTAATTAAATAAAACAGGCTTAAATCAGTGTTGTTAAATTTGCATAGTATTTGTCTTCTGAAATAATTCGTTTGAGTCATTTAAAATTTATTATTAAATTTTATATATTAAAGTCATTTCAAGTCGTTTGAAAGGCCATTTAAAACTTTTTTTTTTTTTAGGTCATTTAACAACACTGGGTTTTAATAGAAATATAGGAATAAATGAATTTCTGATGTCATAAACTTTAAAAATTAAATCCCTGAAAACTATATTACCGAAAAACTATTTTTGTCGTCAGGAAAACATTTTACCGATTATAAAATAAGTAATTTTAATTTAAATTTAATCAACTTTTTAACCGGTAAAATGTTGGATAAATGTTTTTTTTACTGGTGAAACGAATGTCAAGGATATAATTCCAGTGAAATAAGTTTGATATCTTGATGAATAACATACCAGTAATCGCGATATACATGGGAACTCTGAAAGACATTGATAAAGGTCTATTTGTCACTATCCATCGATTGAATGCTCTGTAGATGACATATATAGAACCAATGGTATTTAATGCTACTGCGGCTAAACCAATTGATACAACTATGTTTATGTAAGGAGGGCTAGTAGCGTCACTCATATTAAATGAATCAATTTATTAGGTGGTTATTGATAGTTATATCGTTGTTTGACACCAAAGAAACCACCAATACGTAATAAAGCAATAGAACTTCCTCTTTACATGTAGAAATCTTTTTCTAAATGTTATCGAAGCAATGAGATATTAGCTAATGATGGTTAGAAATATTACCAAAAAATGGTATTGAATGATTTAAGGAAAGTATAAAGTATAAAGAAAAACGTTTAAAAAATTAAATGATTAAATTGGTTCATGAAGTGAAAGTGAAGGTAGATTCGAAGATAAATATATAATTTGGAAAAAAATTATACTAAAAGAAATGATAAATACCCAGCATTTTTATGTACAAATATTATTAAGATAACACTAATTTGTTAATATTCGAAGTCTAAAATAGTACGTAGATAATTATGACTAAATATTACATAATCAGTAGAATCGGCAGATTATTCGAAAGCACAGATCATTATTTTAAGAGCCAATTATTGGTCAACTATTGATTATGCAATATTTTAGGCAGTAAATTAATTTCGGGGTTATCTTTTTCAGCAAACGATTAACCTAATCCTTTAGATCCAGTGGATTTTTAAAGAGATAATGTATATTGTGCAGAATTAAAATTAATTCCCTTATTTCGTAAATTCAAACAATAACCAATGCTTCGGAATACATTTCTTAAAGAATATAATGATATTTTTAGTTATGACACCCTATTAATATATATATTTATAAAAATGCTATCATACGTATCAGAGCTCTATGGTTTAATAACTTCGTGGCTTGTAAAAATTAATACGCAATAGTGTTACACGAATGGAAATCTGGCTTCGGAATTTCCACTATTTTAGACTCCTGCATTACCCCGAAAAATGCAAATTAGGTAACGCAAATGAAGTACGTATAAGTTACATAATTTAATTATTTAAATATTAAAGTATATAATGTAATAGTAAGTACGTACGTACTTGCACGAATCAGGTACTGTACGTATGTACCATACTAAAGATGCTTGACGAAACTATTTTTGAATTGACGAATGGGATCGTCAAATGACGATCCTGACGAAACCGTTGAAACTGTTGATGAAACTGTTGACGATTGGTGAAACCATTAACGAAACTACTATTTGTTATAAAAAATAAAATTATACTATAAAAGAAATAGTATATAGCTTTATTTATTATCTTTTTAAACTTTTGTGACATATTTCTTAAATGTTAAAGGTAATGTGTTTTTTTTTGTATCGGTAGTTTTTTTCGTAAGACTTCATCGGATATCTTCGGGTGATCAACGCCTTCACCGGGTAAAGTAGAAATGGGTAGATATGATAATACAAACAAAAAATATTAGCCTCGTATAGATCGATTTGTTTCCATTTTAAAAAAAGTTATGCATTAATAATCATCACGGGTTTCGTCATGGGTTTCGTCATTCGTCATAGGTTTCGTCATTCGTCAAATCGTCATTCAGAAATTGCTTGACGAATGGTTTCGTCATTCGTCAATGACGAAAGTGTCGTCATTCGTCAGGCATCTTTATACCATACGTTTATATGAAAAAAATTTGAACGATATCACTGTAGCAAAAGTACATATATATGAAAATCCGAATGTGTGTCCTAAGACGAAGTAAAGATTTAAACCCAAAAGAATTAAAGGAGCATACCGTAAATGTGTACAAGGTTGTGCTCCGAATGATCACGTGATTGTTCCGAAGACCACTCATTCAGATTTCGTTAATACCAACAATATCGATAATAATGATCTGTTATAAAGTTGACTTTCCTTTGCACTACACTTTTAGTTATTAAAAAAGGATTATATTTTTTATTTACTGATTTTACTACAAATTTTATATTGTCCAATGGCTACGCAACAAAACATGAATTATATATTTAGTTAATCCGCTAAAAGTTTAAATAATTTATCCGAATTTGTATTTTGTAAGAAAAATTTTAAATAGTCTTTTAACACTACTTTAATTATTGTGAATAAGGATAGCTGCGCGGCATGCGATGCTGCACAGGACCAGTACGATCAAGTGTGGTATGTGAAATTCAATATATATATAGATAGCTCACGCTAAAACCAGCATAACAGTTAAATGAAAGTGTTATTAATGGATGCGCAGTATAGCTCCAATAATGAAATTATGTGGATTGAATGATACAAGGTTACTAAGGAGATAAAATCGTGGAAACGATGTTTTACTTATATTAAAAAAATGCTTTACTTTTTATATATTTTTAATCATCATTATGAAAGAGAACACGTTTGAAACCTACTTTATGACATCAGAGGCTTCACACCACCGTGTTAGCCTCACGTCAGCATGCACATTGCCTCATATTCTAATTTAATTAGATACTCAGGTAAGATCACTCGTTACACTAGGGATTGAAATACCGTCAGAAATGGTTAAAGGTATAAACAATCGTATTACAGGATTTAATAATCATTCCGGTGACATCATCAGGAAATTTTTAAATAAGATGTATATCGATTACTAGCTGCAGGGTTAATTGCAATCGATTTATATTGATTATAATTGATATAAATCGATTGCAATCATTTAAATTTAAATGATTACAATCGATTGTAATCGATATAAATCGATTGCAATCATTTAAATTTAAATGATTGCAATCGATTTATATCGATATAAATCGATTGCAATTAACCCTGCAGCTAGTAATCGATATGCATCTTATTTAAAAATTTCCTGATGATAGTGTGCAATTTAGTTAGCTGCATTCAAATTATCTTGATTTCTATTACGAATTTCTGCAAAAAATTCTTAAAAACTTATTCTCTATCTCACTAGCATGTAGAATGTATTAAGGCCCAGTTAATTTACATCAGAATTATCGTATTTCGGCCGGTGGTATATAGTATTAAGATTGTATTAAGTTCATATTTGAATTATCGTAACTTCTACCACAAGTTACTGTAAAGCATTCTGTTACAGAAGTACACAGTGATTAAGGTCAAGTTAGTTGTATGAAATTATTACGATTTCCATGAGTTGCAGTAAAACATCCTGTTATAGAACTTACTATTTTATCAAGTAGTTAAAAGTCAAGTCGATTTCTACTCTGATTATTGTAAAAATTCTGTACGTGCAGAATTACTCGCCAATGTGGTACAAACAGCGATTAAAGTTGAGTTAGCTTGTAATAAAATTATCATAATTCACATTGAAAATTTTATACAGGATATACTTGATACCTTGACCACAATAGGCGGTTAAAATTGAATCAGTTCGCATTGGAATTATTATGATTTCTACGTGATTGCTTCTAACAACCATAATACATGTTAAAATTGGTTTAGTTTGTATCAAAATTACTAGTTTTTCTTTATGATCAAGTTGACCTGGTTCGCATTGGAATTATCATGATTTCTGTATGATTAAAATCAAATTGGTTTGTATCAGAATTATGATGATTTCTACTATGATTATCACTCTTTTCGATTTAATTGGATCATTGAATTTTGTAAATTTTTTTTCGTCTGAGTCTCATGAATCTGTGAATACGCGAGTCCTATATATTGAGGGAGATGAGGGTATTGTGGACAAGGGGTATTGTGGTCAACTAACATATCGCATGATGCAGCAATCAGAATAAGATGAAGGTTATATCATTCGATTCGTCTCATCGAGACGAGTTGAATGTATAAAATTCCGATTATTAGATCATGAGATATCATTTACAAAAAATATAAAATTTCACGTTATTTAAACTTATAATAAAAACGCATAATCTTTGGCAAGTAATTACTTTTGATCTACTGGTTCGTTTTGGATAATTTTACCGCCAAAATGACCAGCTCGATGAGGGGATTCTAACTAGCCTAAAAACGTTAAAACCCAATCACTGAATTTCAAGGTCGCTATTTATATCACTAAAATTAAATAAGAAATCTGGAAATTTTCATAAACAAATCTTTAGGATCTCGGGATCTCGTGATTGGATTTTAACAATTTTAGACTCAATAGAATCCTCACATCAAGCTGGGCATTTTGGTGGCAAACCATCCAAAATGGACCAGTGTATCGAAAGTATCCAATACCAAACATTGATTACAATACCACTTTTCCACTTTTTTTTTTTTTTACAAATAATCACTACCAGGAGTTAAAATTAGTTAAATTCTATATATTGATTATTACTATTATGTTCCTTCTCTACTTCGGCACTATATACAATATTTGTATATAGACAAATTTATATTCAAATAATAATTATTGCAAATAATGTTCTAATATTTAACTTAATAAATATTCTCTACTATGCTTATAATCCAAAATAAAATTTACTATTAATATATATAAATTAGATTAATAGATATTTTGGACTTATGAAATAAAAAATTATTTTATTAATTAAAAATTGGTAATTATATTGAGATTAAATTATTAATATTTGGTGATAGTGATTATAGATAATTTGTGACTATAATGAGATTTTTTTACTATATTTAAATTTATCACACAATTTTAGATATTTATATAGAGTTATAACTATATAGGGTGTGATTATAAAGAGTGTTTTACAAAAATTTTGCAGATTTTTTGCATACTGTATTTATTTTTTGGGGAATTGATATTCCCACACCCATGTAGATCATTGATTTTTATAATTTTTAATACAATTTATTGAAGATATCTTGGTATTCACCTGACCAAATTCTATAAAATTTCTTTATTTTAATTATAAAATTCAAAGAAAAAAAGATGATCAGGTGGGTGCTGAGATATATTCGATCAAAGTTAAAAAATTTTTTAAAAAATTAAAATGATCTACATGAGTGTGGCATCATCAAAAAAGGGTGTGGAAATATCAATTCCCATTTTTTAATATACCTAAGCAAATTTGATATATATGTTTGCTTCAATTCTTTATATCTCTATAATAGAGTTGCAGGTGAAACTGGTGCACTGATGGTGAACTAGATTTATATATGAAACAAATCTTCAACGATACACCAGTTTCCTAGTGAAATTAATTAGTTTCACCTGCAACTCTACTCTAGAATCAAAATAAAAAAACTATATTAGATCAGTTTAGATAGTTATTAAAATATCTTTATTCAAATTCTTACAAATCCAAGATACCTAAAAAAAAGTCTTAAATAAAGATAACTCAACAACTATTTAAGCAAGTTTGATTTGTATTAATTGGAGATAAACAAAAAAAGGTACGATCAGTACTGTTTAATTGTATACTATCCATCAAAGACTGTTTTATGAATATACTAGGAACATAGTATGCTTGCATCACGGAGTGTATGGTTTTCCTGCCATCTAGAATGGCGAGTTCACAAATCTTGCATTTGATTTGGCGCTAAAATCTAGGATTTTGCATGTTGCTATGCTGGTGTAACATACTGCTGCAGTTTTTGTATGAACATTCCGGATTTGGTATTAATGTTACTCTGAAATATGTATACATTAAAATATGTGATTACAAAATACTGGAATATCGGTAACCTGACAATCTGGTATGGGTGTATAATAACCCATTCCATACTTATCAGCTATTATATATAATATCTGTTCAGTATGTTACGGTTTATAGTTTAGTAAAAACCATACCATACTGATCAGATATTATAACAAATTAAATTATTATATCGAATCAGTATGGACCTTTGTTGAAAATCCATACTATACTGACCTGATTATAGATTACATTAAAATATCATATGGGCTGATTTTGTTTTTTGGGCCTTTTTTTAAATAAACAGTTACACAAAATTTTGCCCTAGTAATGTTAAAAAAAGTAATAAACGAAGCATTTGTTATAATTAATAAAAGAGCTTTTTTTGGCATCTAGACAAGATAAAAGACAAATAAAAGTTAATAAACCAACTATTCTAAGCTGTAAAAAGTGATACTTTTACCATTTGTTGATATACTTGGGTGTTTCAGGTTTGGTTAATAATTGTTCAATTGGTTTCTAACTGTCCAAGGGTGAATTCGGAAGCAATTTTTCAAAAAACAGCCTTTTTAACTTACTTTTGGCTTATAATAAAATATATGAATATTGCAATTTTCTACGTATTTAATTAGGTGCATAAGGATAGTTAAAAGGGCCGTTTTTATAAAAATTCAGTTTGTAATAAATTTTACGTACAAAATGGGTTTATAATCCTCAATTATGATTGGTTGATTTTGGGTCAAAACAAAATCAGTGCATATGTTGAATTACACACCACCTCTTGAATATATGCCAGGTTGGCCACATTAATCACTCAAAATTTGTGTAAATTTTAATACCATATACTAGTGTTTAAAATTCAGATCAAAAACTACATGTACAATGTGTATGTACTGTGCAAATTCTGATGCACATGTACATGCATGTATATAAAAAAAAATTTTTGATGCACAGATATTTTTATAAATTAATGTGATTGAATAATTAGTGTAATATCAAATGTATAAAAGTATAAACTCCATATAAGAAATTCAATAAAGTAATTATAAAACTATTTAATACATGAGTATTTTATTTTATTAGTTTGTTTATTTAAAATCAGCCTCTTGTTTTCACAACTTTAAACCATTAAATTCAGAAAGTTAACTTGTAGGTTGCTAGTAAAAAGTCTGTTTAAAAGCATTTAATTTATTTTATTCATGTTATAAAGATTGTTTATTAGTCTATGTGTTTAAATCAATAATTCCAAATATATAAATACTTATTCAAGATTTTTTATTAAGTTAGGTATTTTATTAATTCATTTAATTACATTTTTTTAGTAAAATAAATACTATAGTAGCATTATATTTATTTTAGCTATTAGTAATAAATACTATCTTTTTTTTGTGTTGATAATAACTAAGAAAAATATAACAGATTAATAATGGTTAGTGATAGCAAAATTTAGTAGAAACTAAAAGATCATTTATTAATCAATTAATTTCATTTATATTAATTGGCTATTAAATATAAAGATCATTCATTACAGCATTTCTCAAATTACTTTAACTAGCAAAATCCAAGTATTACACACATTTTCAGAATTCTAATTCCATTGTGATAAATAGAATTTACTAATCATAGTAATTTAAAAAATGCAGTAATATATATTTGCATTTAAAAATCGACAATTCAAGTTTATATATGCTTATTGTATATTTTAATTTATTTTAATCATAATAATTTTTATTCAATTCTGATTAACTAATGGCAGACAACTTAGTCTACCAACAATTAATTCAGACATGGTCTATTTACCAATAATTACAAAATATATTTAAATTACATATTTTTGTGCATCAAAATATAAATTTTTTTAATGCACAAAAATTTTTTGTGCACTATTTTTATTAAATTTTAAATGCACAGTTGTGTATTAATTTTTTAAAAATTCATGCATATAAAAAAACTTACATGCACATATTCATCTTGTGCATGTTAATTTTAAACACTGCTGTATACTAGTGTTTGTAGTCAATAGCATGTTAGTCAACTTAATTAACTTAGTTAGCTAAGTCAATTAATTTCTTCAAAGATTAGCTTAGTTGGCTTTTTATAAATTCATCATACTCAAAATTTATTTTCAATTTAATACTATATGAAATACCAATTTTAAATATTCTTTATTCAATATATAGTAAATGTGGATATAATTAAACAAAAGATTAGTTGAATATTTTTATTTTTCCTTAAATAATTTTTTTATTAGTTAGCTCAGTATATAGTATGGTGCCAATTATTTCAATTCATATTAGTAAGCAACAATAATGATAAAAAAAAAAGTTGATTATAGTAAAGAACTTTAATTTACGTATCGAATATAAATCAGTTTTCTTATTAACTTATTTATTATCAATAAAAGAAATTTTAAATATAAAATTTTATTTTATATGATCACTACTTAGTCGGCTAAGCTGAATTTTATTTCATTGGCTTAGTAAGTCAATATTTAGAAACTGACTACTAACACTATTGTATATAGGAAATAACATTATTGAAATCAGATCTTTCAAAAGTAACATGCATGATCTCAATTTAGCGCCTGAATTAAGGGTAGAGTGAACATAGATCATTTCTTATATAAGTAGATCAACCAAAAAAATATTACACAAAAATCAAACACA
>CAJVPY010005424.1:0-11477 GCA_910591965.1 Dentiscutata erythropus
TAGTTAAAAAATTTCAAATTTGAAAATTTTACTATATTTTGTCATTGAACTTTGAACATGTTCATGAACTTTGAACTAAACCTAAACTGAACATGAACTTGACTTAAAGTTCAATACTAAACTGAAGTGAATATAAACCTCACTTAAAAGTTCAATATTGAATATAATTAAACTGAACCTGAATCTAAACTTGACTAAAGTTCAGTTCAGTTCAGGTTTATAGAAACACTATATGTATATACATAACACAAATATTATTAACTTGATTATCGGTCTATTATGTATAATACTATACTACAATACTTTGCATGATTTAAAAGTAAACTATACTCTGCAGCATACATAGACTCAATTGCGAAAATATATAATCTTTTTACATCCTTTTGAAATAGATATAAAACTAGTTTTATGAACTGCTGAGTTTTTTCAATAAGGAATAAATTTAAAATCTTTAAAAAAAGTTTTTTTTATTAAAAATATCAATTATTAGTAATTAATAATAAACATCATATTATTATTACACCGACTACTACTTGATAAAGCACTTGTGTATATAATATAATACCATAAACCAATAATCGTATTCGTACAAAATCTTCTTTTTTAGATGCACCAAATTTACTTATTTACCACTGAATTAGTGTTCGAAAAAGTCAGCACAGATTGGATTTGGATTTTTGCAAATCCAAACTATCAGATTAGTTTTGGATCCTGAATCGTGGATTGGACCCAGATTGAACAGGATTGGGCCTAATTTTAGATCATCTTTATGTAATCACCACATGTGATAAATTCGAACCTATCACATGATAAATTCGAACTTATCTCACTTTATGTCATAATTTATGTGATATATTCGAATTTATCATGTGACAAATTCGAATTTATCACATAAATTGTAACAAATATTGTGACAAACCGCAGATCAACTGTCAAATTCAATTTGAATTATGGATTCGAATCAGATTCGGATCAATCCTAAATCAACCGGGATTTTTAATCTGATTTCAAACAGAACCCTGAACATCTCTAATATAGGTCATATTTGGATTTTAGCTGATTTGGCCTAATTTGCTAAAAACTAGAATTTTACTTTTTCTCAAATATCTCTGGATCAAGTGATTAGAATTGAATGAACTTTTTTTTAAAGGAAGTGCCTTACTGAGGGCTTTTATTTAAAAAAAGTTCATCCAAATTGGACTACTGATTGCTGAGATATTTACAAAAATGTGATTTTTTGCTCCCCAAATTTATGGGGGTTTTGCTAAAAAGTTCCTATATAACCTATATCCTAGATATCCAGGGTCCTTTTTGAACACTACACTAAATAGAACATAGATACAATTATTTTTTTAAAATATAAATATTTTTAACATAAAATATGTATTATAGTAGCAAATATTATTAAATATATCTTTTGTCTTGTAAATATTTGTATTTAAAAATATAAAAATAATAATTGGTAATTACCAAATTACCAATAATTATGCAAGGCCAATATGTAAACTTTAGCTTAGATCTGTCTAATATGTATAACTAGAGATTGGCATTACAGTGGATTGGTGGAAATTGGACCTTTTAATTAGACCCTAAATTGATTATTTTAAGGGTAATAAATTAATGAATTATATGGGCTGTGTTCTGCAAAAAGTGGGGAAATTGACATTTCAAAAATTTTGAAAAAATCACGTTTTTGTAGATCAAAACAATACCTGGTGACAAATAATGCAGATTTATTTTTTAGAATATTATTTACATATGCCATGTGATTTAAACAATTATATAATACACATGATTTTTAATTTTTCACTATGTAAAAATTATGTCACACTGGTACTGTATACAGTACTAGATGGTAAAGGTCATATGTAAAACTTAAAAAAATATTAAACTAGCATAATATAACTTTTGATTAGAATAATATAACTAGTTATGCTTTATTTAATGAGCTAATAAAAATTTTTTAGCCAAAATGTCGATTTCCCTCTTTTTGCTGAACAGCACCCATATTATACTATGTTTATTCTTTAGTTAACTAGAAGATCATCAATTAAGTTTGATAAATATTTTTATCACTGTTTGCAAAATAGCATATCTTTGATTAAATTTTTATTTAATTTTATAATATTTATAGAAAAGCGATAGATGTCTAAAATACTAAGCATTCAAAAAATAAACAAACTCTTTCTGATGATCATCTGGACTATATTTTTCTAAAAACTTTTTGACTAAAAAACAGTAATGTATTGCAAGAAAAATGTAAGACATGAGAAAAGAGCATAAGAAGAACCGTACTTGTTATTTAGAGGTAGTTCTCATACGCTACTTGCCGACAAGCTTAGAGTTTATCACTTATGGCAGCATAGCACTTGTCATTTATAGATAGTTCTCATACACTATCTGCTAACAATCCAGAGCTTATCACTCACTAAAAAAACTTAGTACTGTGCAAGCTTGTGGAACACCTGTTGATGTCTTTAGAACTCATACTCATTTGAATATGTGCTAGTGGTCTTCTTTGTATTTTTCATTTTAAGCTATTCTTACCAAAAATTTTGACAAAAAAGTAGGCATTTTAGCTTACCCCCTCCAAAAGATCAGCATTGTTTACACCTACCTAATTCAGATGAACTCAGTAGAATGCAATTACATGTTTGTTTTGTTTATCTATATGGTGCTACAATATGAGGAAGAGATCATTACCCCGTTTAGAAGATACCCGAGTTGAGTCAGTACCTGAAACGAGTCCCAAAGCTAAACCGAAGGTTTACAATCAAGATATAGTAATTAGTTGCAATTATTATATAATTTTTATTTTTATGTCTGGCACGGGCTATAATAGTGTGTCATGGCTACTTTCTTTTTTTCGCTTTTTTCATCTTTGTTCATTTATGTTAGACTATTTTAGGAATTTTAGTTTGGTTTTTGTTTTTTTTATCGCCATGAGGCGTTTTTTTTCTAAAATGTTTATGTCTTTTGTAAACATGACTTTACATTTTTACTTTTATATATGAATAAGGATTTTATTTGTGTTGTTAGGCTTAGATGGAATAAGTCTGAAAGAAGAGAAGGTAGTCATGACAGGCAGCAAGGTTCACTGTCGAGAGCCGGGTCATATCCAATTGCAGGAGGGGTCCAGAAGGAGGGAAATCTTGCTATAGCAGGTCGAACATAAGTACCAATTAGAGTAACCGGATTAGTTTTAACTTGTAATTTAGGTAATATTAGGTTTAATGCTACGGCTCTTGCCGTTTAGAGATAGTTCTCATATGCTATCTGCCGACAAGTTAAGAGTTTATCACTTACCTTCTAAAATGCAACCTAGTGTAAAATTTTACTAGTCTAGAAGATTTGTACAAAGCCTAATAAAGTTAAAGCATGACTGCCGAATTTATAAAAATAATAATAATAATAATAATAATAATAAAATATTGGGAAATTCTATTTTTACCTGGGTGATTTTTACCTACATGTGATCTAGAGTTGTGGGCCAATCAATTTTGCTAATCTGCATATATATGTAATTTTAGTATTTAAATTAAAAATTTAAACAAAGTTATCTTGATAACCACCAACCCAAATTTGATCAAATCTTTTATTTGTATTCTACAGATTCGTAGAATTCAATTAAAAAAAAGTTAAACAAATTTGATTTTGTGGTATCAAGATATCTTCGCTCAAAGTTTGAGAAAAAGTTTGGTGCAGCTTGATTTTAATAGATATTTTAAGGTTTTTTAAACTTTGAGTAAAAATATATTATCAAATTTAATTGATTTTTTTTATTTGAATTCTATAAATTCATAGAATTTAAATAAAAAAATGATCATTGAATTTGACCTGGTGGTTGATGAGATAACTTTGCTCAAAGTTTGGAAAAAAGTTTAGCACAGCTTTATTTTAATAGACATTTTGGTGTTTCTTAAACTTTGAGCAAAGATATCTCAACAACCACCAGGTTAAATTTAATAAATTTTTTTATTTGAATTCAGATTCATAGAATTCAAATAAAAAAATTTATTGAATTTGACTTGGTGGTTTATAAGATAATTTTGCTTAAAGTTTGGAAAAAAGTTTGGCACAGCTTTATTTTAATAAACATTTTGGAGTTTTTTAAACTTTGAGCAAAGATATCAAATTGACTACTAGATCAAATTTAATAAATTTTTTTTATTTGAATTCTACAGATTTATAGAATTCAAATAAAAAAAAGTTCATCAAATTTGATCTAGTGGTTGATAAAATAACTTTGCTTTAAGTTTAAAAAAAAGTTTGATACAGCTTTATTTTGATAGATGTTTTGGGGTTCTTAAACTTTAAGTGAAGATATCTCATCAACCACCAAGTCAAAATTGATAAACTTTTTTTTTATTTGAATTCTACGAGTTTGTAGAATTCAAATAAAAAAGTTTTTATTAAATTTAACTTGGTAGTTAATAATATATCATCGCTTAAAGATTTAAGAAAACTCAAAATCATCTATCAAAATAAAGCTGTGCCAAACTTTTTTCCAAACTTTGAGCAAAGTTATTTCATCAACTACCAGATCAAATTTGATAAACTTTTTCTATTTGAATTCTACGAATCTGTAGAATTTAAATAAAAATTAATTAAATTTAACCTGGTAGTTGATAAGATATCATTGCTCAAAGTTATATATGCAGATGAAATTATTTCAGGTTCTAAAACCCAAAATTAAAATTTGAAAATGAAATTGTTTTTGATCTATTTTATTTAAAAGATGAAATTTTTTAACACTTTTTTTGAATAAATAAAATTATAAAGAGTATAAATATATAAATTTTATTTGTTCTTTCTTATAAAAAATTTTAATTTGCTCTAATAAAGACAAAATAAGCCTTTTTTAAAAATCAATTTTGGTGACATCACTGCTCAAAGCTAAAAAACCCCAAAATATCTATTAAAATAAAGCTGTGCCAAACTTTTTTCTAAACTTTAATCGAAGTTATCTTATCAACCACAGGTTAAATTTGATAAACTTTTTTTCATTTGAATTTAATAAATCTGTAAAATTTAAATAAAAAAAAATTAATTAAATTTAACCCAGTGGTTGATGAGATATCTTCACTCAAAGTTTAAGAAACCCCAAAATATCTATCAAAATAAAGCTGTACCAAACTTTTTCTCAAAGTTTGAGTGAAATTATCTTATCAACCACCAGGTCAAATTTAATGAACTTTTTTTTATTTGAATTCTACAAATTTGTAAAATTTAAATAAAAAAATTAATTAAATTTGACCTGGTGGTTGATGAGATATTTTCTCTCAAAGTTTAAGAAACCCCAAAACGTCTATCAAAATAAAGCTGCACCAAACTTTTTTCTAAACTTTGATCGAAATTATCTTATCAACCATCAGGTCAAATTCAATAAACTTTTTTATTTGAATTTTATGAATCTGTAGAATTCAAATAAAAAAATTAATAAAATTTGACATGGTGGTTGATGAGATATCTTTACTTAAAAGTTTAAAAAACCTCAAAATATCTATCAAAATAAAGCTGTATCAAACTTTTTTCCAAACTTCAAGCGAAGTTATCTCATCAACTACCAAGTCAAATTTGATAAACTTTTTTTTATTTAAATTCTACAAATTTGTAAAATTCAAATAAAAAAAATAATTAAATTTGACCTGGTGATTGATGAGATATCTTTGCTCAAAGTTTAAGAAACTCCAAAACATCTATCAAAATAAAGCTATACCAAACTTTTTCTCAAAATTTGAGTAAAGTTATCAGTGGAAATAACATAATTATGTTATTTCCACTTAGTCTAGGTTATTTCCACTCAAGTATGACGACAGAAATGTATCACCGTCGTCATTCAAGTGACGACAGAAATGCGTCACCGTCGTCAGAGATATATTAGTATTCGCTCTATCATTTGAGTGACGAATGATTCACGCTTGCGTCGTCATTCGAGTGACGATTGGTTCATGAGTTCGTCATCACACTTAGGTACCCATGATCTATAAAAAATATGACGATATATTTGTGTTCACATCATTACACTTAGATACCTCACGATCTATAAAAAATATAACGATAATTTTATATTCATGTTATCACACCAAAATGTATCAATATTTTTGTCCTTAGTTGACCCTAGTTGACTCTAGTTGAAATTTTACTAGAGCCACTACTAAGGCTGACTTTTTGACTTTCTGAAACTGTTTGATTTCTTTCTTTTATCTCTGTCCCTAATAACCCTAGTGTCTTTAAGAAAAATAAGATTCTAGAAAAAAAATCATTACTCTATATAATAGATAATACATATATACATATATACATATAACATATATGTATAATAAACAAAGAAAAATAAAAAGTAAGAAACTCAAGATTTTGCTAGGTCCACTAGGGTTACTAGGGACAGCTATTCGAGAAAAGGTTCTATAATCTGAAAATTATTAAATTGTTGTCTTACTTCCAACCCCAGCAATTTTTTTTTTCTAGGGCCAATTTTTTCTAGGGACAATGGACAACAATTTAGTTTCATTGAGAATCCGTGTCAAAGATTCTATTGTTTGCCCATTTTGTACCATTTTAGATAGCTTATTCCGATAATAAAAGGCTTTAGCATGACATTTATCCGCATGTAAATTACATAAGCTATACTTAGAAGCAGTCGGTTTACCACATTCTAAACAGGGGACGCGTTAACGCCTTTTCCAATGAATAGCACATCCTTCTTGCCGATAGCAAGACTATCCACAGATCTCCCCCTCATTGGTAGGATACTGACAAATATAAGTTCCTGTCATCGATTATTATTTATTGAAACTTACTTGATTCCGTATAATATTATCTCAGGCAAAAATATTCAATAATTATTTTTGATTTATCAGGGTAATATATTACAAAAATAACCTGACTTTATCAACTATATATACCCAAGAAAACATCGATCACGTGTCAGCAGAATCAGAAGCACTACCTTCTTGACTAGAGAGCCTGGAAAACTTAGAAAATTTCGAGCCAGAGATAGAGAAAGAAAATAGCAGGGCATTCTACCGCCGGGGGCTTAAAGCTTTTCCTCAATCAAAGATTTCGGAAAGTAAGGAGGAAAGCCAGGTATTTTACTACGATAAAGAAGAATATTTAACGATCTATCCGAGTCGCAATATAATAATTGCTGAAAATAATGACTATAGATCAACAGCAACTATTAATCAGGATTTAATTAATGGGAAAGATATCTCATTTATGCCTTGTGACATAAAGGAATATAATGAGTATATAAATAATACCCCACACTATGTTTTACGACTTTATGATTATCTTGTTAATGGTCAAAAAGCTGTAGTAACTATTTCAGATATTAAAGTTTTTTTCGATATTCGTATTCCCAATAATGAGAATACAAAGTTATTTGAGTCCAAGGTAAAAGATATTCTTATTAAAGGAAAAGATGATGAAGGAGAAACTGTAGATATAACTGAGCTCCGAATAGAATATGTGAAGGCTTTTCTAATTAGGGGATATCATCCAGAAAAATTGACATATTTACATATTGTCACAAATACAAAAAAACAAAGATCTATAGCTCTTAATATTATTCTAAAACATAATTCAGAAATTGGAGGTATGCATAAGCTGGAAACAGCCTCGGATGATACGAGAGCATATTATCGAAAAGTTGCTAGAGAATATAGGATACCACTTTCTAGATGGGCATTATTAACTGATTATAAATACAATAGCAATGGAATGCCTTATAGTGCTCGCTCACCACTATGTAAACATGCTTTTTATTTATCGGTTAATAATTACTGCTCTATAGAAAATCTCTCAATTTTATACAAAAATTATTCTTCACAACTTCTTACTCGTAATCAAGCATTAGTCCTTACCTGGGATATAGAAACACATTCAATACTTGGATTAGACTATTTCTCTATGGCGAAATATAAAGAGGATAATATATTTATGATTTGTATGACTGTTTACTGGAAAGATAATCCTACTCCGTTAAAACAAATCTGCCTTGTTGATGTGGAAATGGCACCAGACCCAAATTGGATCATGATTATTTGTGAAAATGAAAGGAATCTATTAAAGGCATTTGCTCTAAGCTGGCGGGCTTTAGCTCCTGATATCGAACTCACTTTTAATGGATCCAAATATGACTAGTCATTTGTAGTGGAAAGAGCCACTCAACTAAAAATTCTAGATTGGATGATGGCAAAGATGTCAGCAAACTCACAAAAAAAGGCTACAATTGATTTTATTCTTCGTTGGAGTTATTGTAGAGAGGTAGATGAACCTTTCTATAAAGATTTTTTTCATAAAGAGCAAACATAGGGGTCTTTCAAAAAAGAAAACAAGGGTAACAAAAAGAAAAAGAATCGGAAAGAGATAGAAATTAAAATCACTCCAGATAAAAATTTTATATCTACTTTTCTCAAGGTTCCCGGTTGCGTTCCAATAGATGTGAAAATATGTTGTGAAAAACTTTATCCAAAATCTGAGAAAAAATCACTTAACTATTTCTTAGGGATATATGGTCTTGGTAGTAAAATAGATTTACCAATAAAAGTTATAAGAGAATATTATACACGAAGCAAGAAGAATACCTCACTCGAAACCGCTGAAAATATATGTAAAATTGCTAAATATTGTATTAAAGATGCTTTAAGTTGTCAAGAATTTATGGTTAAAAGAAATGTAATAAATGATTACAGAGAGGTGGCCTCAATTGCATATGTTTCTTTATTCAATTCGCACTACTATGCTGGGGGTATAAAAATATATAATCTATTAGATGCTGAAGCGTGGAAAAGAGATATATTAATTACTTTGATTTCTCCTAAGCAAAAAGAAAATGGCATGTTCTCTGGAGCCTATATATTTTCACCAGATTAGGGTTTAGAAAATGAGCAGCCTGTCACGGGTTTGGATTTCGCATCTTTATACCCAAGTATTATAATGAACTATAACCTCTCACCTGAGAAAATAACTCTATCGCCCAAAGAAGCGGATAATTTAAAAGAAGCAGGCGAGACCCTCTATAAAATCGAGTTCCTTTTCAATGGCTGAATTTTATATACATGGTCTATAAGATATAAAAATAAAAATAATAAAATGGTGTTATATCTATCAGTTTTAAAAAAGCTCCTTAATAAACAAAATAAAATGAAGGCTCAATTGGGAATACTTAGCAATATAAAAGAGTATATGGAATTAGTAAATAGTAAAATAAAAGAGGAGAATTTGTCAGTGGCTAATGCTATTGATCATACTCTGAAAAATGTGGAAGATAAAGAAAAACGTGTCAATATGAATGAAATCTTGATTCCTCTCATTAATGAAACCTATGAAAATTTCATTAAAGAATATGATTTCATCTGTTTTGATCACACTTGCTTGGATCCAAAACAAAAAGCAGTAAAAATTTATATGAATATCTTTTATGGAGAAGCAGGAAACAGTTTATCCTCATTTTTCTTCTTAGAATTAGCTGGTGGTGTTATATCGGCAGGACAATATAATATTAAACTTGTTGCTGAGTATGTGACTAAGAAGAAAGGTTTTGGAATCAAATATGGGAACACTGATTCTTTATATCTCACCTGTCCCATTAAATATTATAAAGAATGTGATCTTGCTTATAATGATGGTAAAGGCACAATTTTGAATTGGAATATTGGACTAAAATAGTTAAAATAACTATAAAAGTAATGGAGAAATTGCGCAATGAAGTAAATACATATCTTAAAATAAAAAGTAGATCAACTTATCTCAAAATGGCTTATGAAGAAGTTCTATTTTCAGTAGTATTTACAGGTAAGAAAAAATATTTCGGAATTGAGCATAAAGATAAACCAAATTTTGGACCAACAAAAAAACTTTTTATTAGAGGTATCGATATAGTGAAGCAAGGTAAGTTCCAACTTTTCAAAACTATAGGAAATTGAATTATGTGGGGTGCAATGGATATTAACAATAATCAAACACTCCATGAGATTGTTGAAGAGGTTCTTAAAGAGGCTATAACCAATCCTAATCAATGGGATTTTAATCAATTTATAGAAACCGATGCATAGAAACCTAATGTAGATAACAAACGTGTCCAGAGATTTATAGAACGGATGAAAGAAAAATATAAAAACAAGATTCCTGATCCAGGAGAATGCTTTAGTTATGTAATGGTTTATCTCGATAAAGTTTTTGATTTATCTGGTTTTAAACTCACTATAAGAAAAGCTGATCAAATGGAATTCGCAAATATTGCAAAAGAATTAAATAGAAATTAGATCTATTCCATTACTTCGAAAATACTATTAATGAACTTTGTGCCCGATTTATTATGTATGATAAAAAATATGAACCACTATCTACTGACAAAATCATGAAGATTACTGATTTAGATAAGAAATATAAACAGATTGATATATATGCTCAAAACAAGGCCAAGAAGTGGCTCGAGTCATATATCAAGGAGATAAATGTGATAGATGGAATCGCTCCTAAAATAATATCTAATTATGGATATGCTTACAAACATGCTTACAAGAATGCAATCAAAACCACGCAATTTATATTATATCAGAAGGTAGGTAATACCTATGAGATATTTTATAGAGAATGGCTTAGTTTTGAGGATTTTAAGGCAACCAATAATGTCGAGAGATTATGGGAAAAGTTCATAGAGTATGCCAGAGCATATACTGAAAATAATAATCTCTTGATAAGTGAATGGATAAAAAAATCAATATGCTCTGATTTTACGAAACATCTAAATGTACTTATCTCAATTATCGAGAAATATGATGTTTTCTTTCATAAGTTAGTATATCATATGCGATATAAAGAGCATATAACAATCCCAGATAAAATTGGCCAACTCGAGACTATGAGAAAAAATGAGATGATTACTGAACAACCTACCTTATCTCATATATCGAAAACAGATCAATTAGCACTTGAGAGTTTTCTAAATACATGGAACAAGGCAGTTAGCTTACTATAAATATATCTTTATATTACCATTATATATATTTTTTTGTATATAAATAATACCCAAGTTTAAATAGATAGTTCCTAATACCTAGTCCACGTATCCCATAACTGATCATTTTTTTTACTTATACTCAATCCATGTCTCAACACTATGAACCACACAACCACAATAGTTAACAGAGCAAGAAAAATATATGCCGATAGCAGTGACATTAAAGTACTTGCCATAGCAGGAAGAGGCAAAGCCTTGGGACTAGGTCTTATCTAAGAATTCGATTCAATTAAAGCAGATATATTATTATCTAGTTGTATAAGGTGTGGAGTTACATTTTCAGATATAATCTGTGATGTATGGGTTTTATCGATATATCTAGTATATCATCCTTGTTAATTTCACTAATGTTAGTTCTATCCTTTACTTTGGAATTAACCTCTGTATCAATTTTTGGTAGTTTGGTAATCTCATCATTAATGAAGCAAGTACCAAAAGTGCTAGTTTG
>CAJVPY010005425.1:0-11476 GCA_910591965.1 Dentiscutata erythropus
AATTTCTTTTTATTAACTTTTTAAATATAACTTTATTGTCAACCTATATATATTAATAACACAAATACATACCTATCCACTTGTGAAAACCCAACTGATAAAAAATTATAAGGATAAATTTCTTTAGCTCGCTCTTCTGAAATTTTTACTACTGTTTTCTACAACTTCAACTTGCGACAAAAGCATTTTTTCTTCACAAGTTAAAGCTACAATATTATCCTGAACCAAATCCTCTTTTTCTTTTGGAAGCAAATCTTTTATCTCTTTTAGAGGCAAACTTCTTTTAATTCTCCTTTTCAAATAACTTCTAAAATAACTTCATCGACTTATTTTCAGTCTAAAATATAAACCAACTCTAAACAAAAAACCTTAAAATAAATATATCCATTGTACAACACAAAATCTTCTAACAATTAACATGAGGTCAAATCAAACAATCTAATTTGTAAATTTTACCCAAATCAAACTTTCAAAAAACGTACAAAAATAATTTCATTATCATAATATTTGTAGTATAGTAGTTAGGGTGTATTGCACTGCAGGGCTGTACATTCAAACCCTCTGATAGCATGTTTAGACCCAGTGCACCGAGGTAGCATTACCTACTACAATACGAATATATTCTTTTTCTTTTTTCCACTTTAATTATTATTTATTTAGCTTTTTTCTATAAGTTCTCTTATACACTATACTTTAAATACATAGCACTGCAGGGTTATAAATTAAAATTTTTATATTTTTTTTTTCTTTTTTAAATACTATTATTATCTCTTATTTTATTTTTTTTTATCTATCTAACTTTACTCTTTATTATTATTATTATTTATTTTACAATATCTTTTAGCTCTATCTCAACTATCTCAATCTTCATATATATATATATACTCTATCTTATACTAACAAGGTTTTCATCTAGTCTTTCTTTAGCTAATAGTAGTTTACTAACTTAAATTAGCTTTAAAATAAAAAATTGGAGGTGTAATGTCACGTCAATCTTAATACTATAGAAATTCTATCTGTTTAACTATTATGTATTCATGTAATACTTTGTAAAAGTTATTCGCTTTTCTATATATAACATTAACAATAATAAAAAAAAAAAATAAAATAAAATAATTAATTTTTATATCTAGATAGGATTGTACAAGGCTATTGGTAACAGGTTTAATTTTAACAAGCCATTTAAGCATTAAGTAGATGGAGTTCTATCTAGTGTCAATGTCTATTTCTGGATGGAGAAATTGTTAATTTAGGATAGTAGAAATTCTTTCTATTTTACCTAAAAGCAAGAGTAATTATTTTAGCTTATTGCAAAAATAGCAGGTTTTTTTAATTTAATTATTATAATTTTTTAATCTTCACTAACTACAAGGCTAATAAAATATGCTGTACAATGAATATAAATAAAGTTGGGGCTTATAAATCTTTTAATAGGTGATTCTTCAGTCATCTGGTTTAAAAACTTTTTTTATATATAAATTTATAATAAGTGCGAATGCATAGTATCTCTATCTAAAACTTTTTTTTATACTAAGTAAATCACTCTTTGGCTTCTAACAAAAGCTGTAGAGCTCATCAAAATATATTTAATACTGCAAGAATATTAAAATTGGCCTAGTAGTTCTTGAGAAATCTTTAAAAAACTTCTTTTTCACATATAACATTTCTTTAAAAAAAATTGATTTTTTTTAAAGAAATTTTATATATAAAAAAGAAGTTTTTTAAAGATTTCTCAAGAACTACTAGGCCAATTTTAATATTCTTGCAGTATTAAATATATTTTGATGAGCTCTACAGCTTTTGTTAGAAGCTAAAAAAAAGTTTTAAATAGAGGTGCTGTGCATCTGCATTTATAATAAAATTTATATATAAAAAAAATTTTGAACCAAGTAACTGGAAAATTACCTATAGTAGCTACTACCTAAAACTATCAACAAATATTGCACTAATTCAAATTCAAATTTTAATTTTAAAATTTAATATTAGACAAAATTTTTTTATAAAAACTATTTATTGTTGATTTATATTTAATTTTTATAAAAATATTAATAAATTAATAATATAAAAATTTTATTATATTATCTTAAAGTTTAACTATTTATATATTATGTTTAAAAATTGGTGCATAAATATCTAGACACTAGCCAATCAAAATCTATTTACGTGCAATAATTGCTCAATAAAATTTTGGTATCACAAAGGTTATACAATACATTTTCAAATCTTTGCTGTTGTTACGAAGTCTATAAATTTAAAAAACACATTTTAGCAATTACTAACCTGATATACAATTAAATTTAGTTGTGTATTATATTCCAATCATAGCTGTTCAATATATAAATATCAAGACAGCTTTTGTCTTGAATTATTGACTATCTGATTGAACATGTAATAGGCCCAGTTATAGTTACATGTTTGATTAGTCAATCATATATATGTAAGTATGAAGTAATTGGATAGTTAGATGATTATTATAAATAAGTATTGTTATTATGAGTAATTGATTAAGTATGTGAAAGTTGAGTAAGTATAAGGTAATTGGATAGTTAGATAATCATTGTAAATAAGTATTGTTGTTATGAGTAATTGATTGAGTATGTGAAAGTTAAGTATGAGGTAATTGTTTTTGGAAAAAATAATAAAGCCAAAATAGGTTGATTTCTAGGCAAGACAATGTTAATGCATGTGAAGAAGAATTTAAATTTATGAAAAAAATATTTAATAATAAGAAATCAAAAGCTTTTAAATAAAGAGAAGAATTAAAATGAAATACTCTAGCCAATTGTATATCAAAACTAGTCTGAAATAATAAATATATTGATTGAGAAAAATGATTAGATTTTTCTCACAACAATTAAAAATTTACAAATGCTATCAAAGATAAAATTTATAAATATGTTTTCAAAACTTTTTTACTGTCAATAATTTCAAATTTACTGCTTCCAAATCTAAGTTAGTATTATTCGCAAATATCATATAGTTTATAAATAAATTATATTAAATTGATTTTTTTTTTGTTACTGTTCATAGTATTAAACTGATTTGTAATTAAAAAAACATTTGTTAATACATTGTATTAATGCTTAAAAAGCAAAAAGCAATATAAGTGATATACCAATAATTGATAATGCATACGATTTGAAAGATGAAGAAGCTGTAGAAATAGTTTTTGAAAAACTTATTAAAAATGCTTATAATATGAGTAATGAAAATAAGAACTCACATTGGAAATACACTAGGAACAAGACAACAGAAAAATCGAATAAGTGCTATAGGAAATCATAAAATAACAGATTTTTTTGGTAAATTTAAACAATATTAAAATAGCAGCTGATCCTCAATTAGATTATGAAATAGCAGATAATTCTCAATCAGATTATGAAAGTGAAAGTGAAACTGAGATAATGAAAGAATTATCACAATGGGAATAGAAGTTTCAAGAAACAGAAAAAAGAATATAGTATTTAATCAATATCAATGAAACTTCAAAGACAGATAAGATAAAATATATTTCTATTATTTATTATATAAAACTTCTTCAAAACAATACTCCTAAACTGGAAGCAAGTAAAAATATTTAAATGAATACATTCTGGATGTATTGGAGTTTAGGCTTTTGATAATACAACCAGGATTTAAAATTGGCTTGCACAAGATGCACATGTGCAAGTAGTTTTTTTTTTGTGCAGGAGAAGTTCTAAACGTATATGCACAAGTGTGCAATTAAATTTGAATAAGATGCTTGCACAAAAACTAATGAGCAAGAAAAATTATAAAATATTTTTGTACTAAAATTTAAGATAAATGTGGGATGAGAAGGATATTCCGAAAAGTTCCGAAAGGAAAATGAATGAACGTAAAATACGAGCAAGGTCTAGCATAAAATTTACAAAAATATCGGAATTATTCCAAAAAATCACTTAGAAATAATAAATTAATAAATTAGTGCATATATGCAAAAAAATAGTTATGCAACATGTGCAACTAGTATTTGGTTTGTGCAATAAAAACTTGCGCCATAACTGCAATTGTGCAAGAAGATTTTGAGCTGAATTTTAAACCCTGAATACAACCAGTCATACTATTATGGTATCTAATGCACTAGTAGCTACTAGAATGAATCTTTATTCTGGCAGGAAGCAACCAAAGACAAAAGATACTACATGGAATAGAGAAACTCAAATAATGACATATCTAGATGATTATAAAGTGCTCTCTTTATAATCATAATCTAAAGAAATGAAAGTAGTACTCATTAAAAGAGGTCTTTAAAAAGATGGATTACTAGCTAACTATAAGATAAATAAGAAAAACCCCAAATTACAACAGAACAAATTGTTGTACTTACTACCTTATTGCAAACTAGCCAGATTTTTTAAATGAACATGAGTTAATTCAACAAGAAATAGAAAAAAACAGACATAAAGTAAATGTATTTAATAAGTATAAGAAATTTTACAATTAAATTAAAATATTTACCCTAGGTGATATTTTATCTAAAATTTTACCTAAAACTTAACTATATTGAGATATATTGGGGTGCAGTAAAGAAATATATACAAGAAAATTGTAACTATATATAGAAAAGACTGAAAAATAATGTTCCAATTGTACTAAACTCCATTCCAGTTAAAACAATTAGAAAACACACAAGACTTTTTTACCAATAGATTAGAGTGGTTGCAAGCTGTCAACTGCTTGCCATTTTGGCAAGGCAAGCATGGCAAGGTATGGCAGGCAAAGAAAAATGATTTGGCAAGATGGCAAGATAATATTATTATAATAGTATAAAGTATATATATAAATATATATATATACTTTATATTACTATTAAAACCTACCTTATATAATATAGAAATCTAATAAACTTAGTATTAAAATTTAGATCTAATGCAAATTTTAATTTGTTGAATATCTAAAAATTAATTTATTTAATTTTATGTTATAATAATGCTTACTTTGCAATAGTTGAAAAAATGTTATAAATTTTATTTATTGTTTTTTTTGGATTATAGTTTGATATTAATACAATAATTTAAAAAATATACATTTTTTATTATATAATGCTATTAGAAAAAACAAATCAACACATATTTAAAATTAACATAATACTTTAAAATTATTATAAATATATATATATAAAGTAGAATATATATTATATATACATCAAATTGAAATTTGTATCTAATCCAATTTTTAATACCAAATTTTATTTAATTAAGTTAAAACTCTATATTAGAGTAAAAATATTAATGCTATTATAATTATTTTAATTTAATATAATAATTTTGATAATATCTGTTAACTTAAACTCTAATAAAACTTCTATACTTGAATTTTAATCTGATATTAAAAACACTATACAATAATCAAGTATAAAAAGCCTGCCATTTTCACCATTACTCGCCTCTTATGTTGGCAAGCTACTAAAACCTTGCCATGGCAGGCAATCTTTTGAATGGCCTTGCCAACCACCCTACTATGAATGGATGCATATAGAAAAGTTTAACTAGTCAAGCAGCCAAGTATACTGTCAAAAAATACAAAAGCTATTGATCAATTCCTATTCATATTACAAGCTCTTAAAATTTTTTTTTGAATAAAATATAAAATATAATATTTATGTTAAATATTAAATAACTAATACTTTTAATGTGTTGTTTATTATTTTGAATATTCTCTAAAAATAAATATAATAATTCAGTATAATAAAAGTATTAAAAAGCAGAAATAATAATCTTTTTATAAATTAGATTTAGCAATCATATTTGATCCTTGCAGTGTAGATAACCAGAACATATTCTCAGATCTCAAATCATTTAAAGCTTATATAGTTGACATATATAAAAAGCACTAAAAGTTTGTTAATATCTTAGGCAGAATAGTATTACAGTTATTTGTACAGGATTCCTTTTAAATACTGTATTACTAATTGATCAAATATCAGTTATTGTTCTGTGGCCTTAATCAATTGCTATGATAATTTATTTATATTAATATTTCTATTAGTCAAAATGGGCTACTATTATTAGTTAATATAGATTACACTGCATATAAAAAATTGGTACCTTTATATAAAAGTTGATGGCTTTAGGTGGTAGCCACTGTATTAAGGTAATTTAAACATGTTGCATTATTTGATAAAACTAATTACTTTATTAGTTATTTCAAAATTGTTAAGAAGTTCAAGAACATTTTCACCAAGATATAGGTACTATATAATAGAATAAAGTCAAGTAGTAAGGTTTTTAATATTCATTTATTATTAACCTAGTGAATGATAATACCAAGAAATATTTGTTAATTATACATAGTCCAAATATCAAAAATAAGTGCCAATTTACTTTTATTTGCCTTTAAAATTTCTTTTGCTCTTAATTTTGCTAAGTCAAAATGAATTTTTATATTTATAAAAAGTGTTTAATAACAAAGCAACTTATAATGCAGTTCAAGATTGTTAACTAATTTGATAAATGAGTCTGCCTTAACTATTGAAAATAGTTGTTGTTTAATAATAATCCATTTTAATAGATTATTATTTAAAGACTCAATATAATTTTTTCAGTAGATATAATGGTTGAGCAAAAAGAAGGTCAAGTACTTAAAGCATTTATTAAAGATCTTTAAAGAAAAGTAAATGTTTACTTTTAAAGTGACTTTTTATAGTTGAAATTGATGTTTCTTCAGCCACTTATTATTGCAAACTTTAAAGACTAAGCTTACCACTTAGTTCAATAATATATTTACAAACTGAGTCAAGTTTTCATCTAATCTTAAACATTGTTTTTTAAAGCAATTGCTTTTAGCAGAATATTCATAATCATGTTTATTAGAATTTTTAGGATTCAAATTAGTAAAATCTTCAAAATAATTAAATTTAATATAATTTGTAATATTATCAGAACTTCTAATTATCTAAAGGGAATTTTGAATATTTTTAGAAGTTGATTTAGCAGAGGAATTAGTAATCAAATAAGGTGTTGTAGATATGATTTAAGATAAATATTTATCTAATTACAAGTAAATCAATGTATGAGAAAGAGAAGGCAAGAGGCCTTATATAACTTTTTGTAATTTATATTGTATAGTATTACTATATAGCATGAACCATGGTACCCTCCCTGTGCAAAGTACTCTCTATTAAAAAATTTCATGATGGAATATAAAATATCTAGGGGGTATATCCTATATAAAAAAACTTTTAATATGAAAAATTGCTTAATATAGTACCTTGGGTATTATACAAATTTTGACTGTAGATTGTATTATACTCAGAGTACTGTGGTCTGTGCTATACGATATTATTAATTTTTTATTTTTTATATTACATAATTTCAGAAATTTACTATTATTAAAACAATGAATTTCTAAAATTGTAGAAGTCTAAACACTCTACAGGTAATATTATAATTGTTTATTTTTAGCAATAATAATGAGTTTGATTATTAAACCAGTCTAGTAGTATCTAAATAGTATTAGCAATATTACAACAACCACAAAACCAAAATTTGATTGAAATTGTTTATTTTTATTTTATATATTTATATTTATATAATGCTCTCTATTGAGCTAGCTCAATAAGCCTTATTCTACACCTCACATTAGCTTATTTAAGGCTTACTTGGCTCGCGAGCTATGTAATAGTGATATATTCAAGAATATTATATCATGGAATAAGAAAATTGTGATAAAATTGAAGTAAATATAATGTTCTCAAGTATATCATATGACACTCTCGAGGATATCATACTTACCTTGATTTTATCACAATTTCTTATTCCAAAATGTAATATTCTCAAATATATTACTGTTACAGGCTCACGAGCCAAGTGAGCTTTAGATTTGCTAATGTAGAGTGTAGAATAAGGCCCATTGAGCCGGCTCAATAGAGAACTATATTTATAGAATTAAAGAAAAACAGATTTGGTTATATGTATAGTGTTTAAAGTACTGTGTATAATTTTGCTTATGTTAAAAATAATTTTTTATATTAATTTTAATCTTAATAATTAACTCTTTTTGCAAATCCCTAATACAAAATTTATTTAAAATCCATCTAACAAAAACATCTATTTATGCAAAATCCTACTATATTAACCTATTCACACCCATAGTATAGTGGTTAGAGTATTGCATACTCTATGGGCCACATGTTCAACTCTACTAGTAGCATGCTAAATCTGATGCATCATGAAAGCATTACCGACTACATTATCTAGTGCTATTTTTATATACTTTTATTTTTTTTTATTTTTTTTTTACTTCACTTTACTATTCTATTTCTCTTTTATTACTATACTTTTCTCTTTTACAATATTATTTATTTTATTTTATCTTTCTTTTATTTAACAATACTTTAACCAATTTCAAATATGACTGATTCACTATTTCTTTCTTAAATTTTTTTTTTTCAATTATTTTTTTTTTTGTTTTTTTAAACTTTTTTTTTAAATCTAAATTACTCAACTCATTTAATCTTTACAAAACTATTAATAATAATATTTTTTTTTCTTTCTTCCTTTCTAACTTCATTTAAATTCTTCTAAAAATAATATATTTATTTACATTATAAAGAATTTACATTTTACATATTCTATAGTACTTCTATAAAATTTTATATTTATCCAGAACTCATCTAGATTTGTATAAAGTTTTCAAATCTAGGTGAGTCTTGGCCACTCTAGTAGTTTTAGGTTGCAGATAAATAATTAGTCTGAGCTCTTATTCTTGCATATAATTTATATTTATTTACTATTATACAAGTTAAGTTTTTTATATAATTTTATTATGTAACTTTTTATATAAATTATTCAATAAAGATACAAGCAAGGCCTCACCTTAATATTAAAAAAAAATCACTTTTTAAATCAAATTATAATGTAAAAAAGTATTTTTAGCATGAGCAGAATTATTCTAGACATTTTAGTTATATAGTTGTCATGATATTGCTAATTTAATTGTTGCTAAAATCTGGTGGCTTAAACTAACCAAAAAAGAGTAATTATAAAATCTTGAAAAGCCCTGATTAGACTGTGATAATAATAATAATATGAATTATTTTTAGCATAGTCTAATTAGGGTTTTAAGACTTTGTAATCACTCTTTTTAAATTAATTTAAAAGCAAACTTATTGTTATTGGGCCTTGGTAGTTGTGAATATACATTTATATTATCATGATATTGCTAATTTAAATGCTACTAAAATCTGGTGACTTAAACTTACCAAAAAAGAGTAATTATGAAATCTTGAAAAGGCCTGATTAGACTGTGATAAAAATAATTAATAATATGAACTATTTTTATCATAGTCTAATTAGGATTTCAAGTTCACAATCACTGTTTTTAGATTAATTTAAAAGCAAACTTATTGTTACTTGGACTTTGGTAGTTGTGAATATACATTTATATCTTATATATATTATCACAATATAATCATGGTTCCACTATGAGGTTGCTCTTTTCAAACTAATTGGCAGTAACTTATTATTTGAACTCTTGTGATCATGGCATAATTACTGCTCCACTATGAGATTACTCTTTTCAAACTAATTGGCAGCAAACTTATTATTGAATTCTTGCAGTTATGAATATGCATTTATATCTTGCATGTGTTAACAAGGCATAATCACAGTTATACTATGAGATTGCTTTTTTAAAATCAGTTGATTATTAAGTTTTAACCTAGTTTAACAATGCGATTGCATTTTCATTAGAACTTTGTTATTGTTTGCATTATTGTAATTACCAATTTTATAATATATTTATGTGAATTTACCATTATTTTTACTCCATTTTTATTGGCTTGTCAAATTATTATTATTATTCTGTTAGAACTAGATAAAAAAATTTTTATCAGATCTAACTTGCGTTATTGTTTGATTTATATTCTAACCCTAATTATTAGTCGCGCATAGACAAAAGTAGTAGTTATTTAATCAAATGTATAGCGTGTAATAATTATAATTGATGTTCGAAATTAATATTGCATATATCGATATGGATGTCGTTCTCAATTTGGTAATATCATATGATAAGTCGACTTAGAGTTGACTTTAAATGACTTGACTCTAACCGACTTGAAAACCGACCAAACCGAGTTGCCTACCAATAATGTATACTTAACGATAGTAGAATTTCTAATTATTAATAAAGGACAATAATAAAAAGATATTCAAAAAAAAACTTAATATATCCGAGATATGTATTTCGAAAAAAAAACCCAATAAGTATATATTAAAGATATAAATATAACCGATGTGTGAAAAGCAGTTAATTTTTATCAGGCTCTTTGATAGTCAGCGACAATATTCTTAATGCGCATGAGTTAAATACTATAATCTTATAAAATTTTCTCTAATGCTAAAAATTCTATTTTCTAATCTAGTTACAGTATTTTTCTTTCAATAGGAATTTGATTACCAGGTAATGAATCGTCCACATAACCATAACTTTCTATTTTCGACTTCATTAATAAATGTATTAAACTCCTTTTAGAAAATAAAAAATGGAAGTTTGGTAGAACTAAAAAAAAAAAAAAATTCTATACAGACTTTTATGACTTAACAAAGATTGTTATTTCTTGGCTGTCAAAAAGCGTGATGTAAATTCCGCTTATCAACCCTATCAAGATTGGACAACAAATATGAAGTAAATGCCGTATATTCAAGTGTCTATTTCTAAATTTAATAATTTAATCATTTTTTAACTCAACCAAAACCACCTAGCACTCTGATGGCAATAATAACTGTATGCAATAATAGCAAGAAAAAAAGGTAGCTTCAATATCTGATATAATATTAAACAATTAAAATGATAATTATTAAATAGTTTATATTATGTTACAACTTTTTCGGAGTGCACATCATGAATGAACTACATTTAAATGACCATGAAATTGTTAGCAAAGACATTTTGAATTGGAATATATCTTGATGTCACATTTAAGATACAGTATATTATGATAATTAGGAAGTTCCGAAAAGTTGCAGTATTATCATGAAGTAAAATAGTTTGAATAGTTTGTTTCGTAGGTTAAATCTAAAAAATTTTTACATATTATGAAATAAATTATGGATGTTACGAAGATTAACAATAATTGACAAATTTTGAAACCCAGAAATTGCAATTTAAGTATTTAATTCTTATACAAATCTGCGGTATTTACTTCTTTTCCTCTTTATAAGAATTTAATTCTGTATATTACTGTTACCAATAAGAAGACCTTTAATCAAAGATCAAAAAATCAAACCGTCGATTGTTTACTCATAGGTAGGGATGCTAACAGTTTGACCCGACTTGTATTTAACCGTTTAATTTGGTCGGCATTAAATTTACCTCGCCCGTGATCAACATAATTCGGCCCAGCACTACGAAAGTTATTAACCATAGCTGCCGCAACAAATTTGGACCGGCAGATTCTCGATTTTGATTGGCTAAGAGCGACGATCAAAAAATTAGGCCGGAATTACTCATAATT
>CAJVPY010005426.1:0-11476 GCA_910591965.1 Dentiscutata erythropus
GATTATTATAAAAATATTATTTATAAATAAAATTACAATTGCAAGATTTCTAATGCTTATTTTTGAAGATTGTAATTTCAAAGTATTTTTATTTAGACTATTTTTATTTGTTTGTAATTCTAATTTATTATTAATAGATTTTAATTGACTTTGTTAAATAATAAAACTTTCTTCACTATGAATTACTTTATTTTGTATTTCATTTGTTTTATGCCAATTTTCATGACTACCAAGTCCTTGAATAGTTGAAAATTTTTTATTGAATCCAGATATTTTACAAGAATACATTTTTTTAAAAAAAAAATTGATTCGTAAAAGCAAATTATCAAGTTTGATTTTATACTACAGTTATTGATTAATCTATGATGTATTACATATGATATTTTACAAGAATACTTTTTTTTTTAAAAAAAAATTTGATTCGTAAAAGCAAATTATTAAGTTTGATTTTATACTACAGTTATTAATTAATCTATGATGTATTACATATAAAAAAAATATAAATTCAAGTTTATTATTAATTATTACTCTACTTTTTTAATTATATTTATTTATCGTTCTTATTTATTTGTAAGTATTTTGATTATTTAATATTTATTAATTTTATATTTATTTATTGTTCTTATTTATTTGTAAGTATTTTAGTTATTTATTATTTATTAATTTATTGTATTTATAATTATTATTATTGTTTTTTAGATTACAATTATGAAGTGCAATAAATTGAATATATGTAATTTAAAATTAAAACCAACAAGAAGATCTCAAACACCTATTCAATCTGCTTCTATACTAGAAGTATATTACAAACAAGAGTTTCAAATAACTTTTTAAATCATGAAGTTCAAAGAAATAGTAAAGTTCAAAGAAATAGTGAAGATTGAAGAAATAGTGAACCTCAAAAAAATAGTGAAGCTCAAAGAAGTAATGAATCTCAAAAAAACAATGAAGCTTAAAGAAATAATGAAGCTCAAAGAAATAATGAAGCTTATAGAAATAATGAAGCTCAAAGAAACAATAAAGCTTATAGAAATAATGAAGCTCAAAGAAATAGCGAACCTCAATTTATTGATAAAGATTATGATTCTGAAACTTTTAATAGTCAATATCATATCAATTTGGATAATGATCTAGAAAGTATTTTAAATTCTAATGATTTATATAAAAGAAAAAGCAAATTTATTAATAAAGAACCAAAAAGAATTAGATCCGGTAAATTTATTTTATATATTTGTATAATTTTTAATATAAGGTTACAAATTTAATCTTTATTATATATAATAATAGATAACTGTTATAATGAAGAAGCTATAATTGGATCGCTTGAATCTCTTCATACAGTTATAAATACACTTACAGATACAGTTAATGAAATAAAGAAAGAACAAACTGAAATATACGAATTTATAAAACAACAGCAAAAAACTTTTACAAGCCAAACATATTCTCACAAAAAGCAATGGTTTTATGTTAGTATATGTATATATTAAAATAGATTATATACTTAATATATTTTTTATTAAATAATTTTTTTTATTACAGAGAACTATTCATAAAGCAATTCGTGAAAAAATGAATACTATTAAGTATCTATCAAATAAGCAGCTTGAAATTGTATCTAAAATAGCACTTGAAATTCATAATAAAGACCAATTAGATGCTATTCTCATAAATCTTTCATGGAAAAATTTATGGAATAATAGTATTGCACCTGCAGTAAGTTTTTATTAAATTATAATTTATTTTTATTTTTATTTTTAGTATTATTAATTATTGCTTTTTTTTTTTATATTAGGCAAAAGAAATTGCCCAGGAATATCAAAGTGAAATAAAAATTAAGGTAAAAAAAGCATTAACAGAAGTATTTGGCAGAGATCAATTTCCACTAATTGAGCAAGCACGCCCATCAGCTGACCAAGTAAATATATAAAAACAAAAAGAAACAATTCAATTATGTTTTAATAAATTAGAAAATCCAAAAGATTTGGATAATTCAAGCTTTACCTGGTGACTTGCTGTTCTTGAGCAAGTTTTTTCTGATGAAACTACTAAAAATAATATTGCATTTGCAAGTATTTGTATTGATGTAATTTGTAATGCAAACTATTCTGGGTATGAATTACAACAAAAGTATATTATTCAAGAAATGAATTCTTCTCTTAGAGGAATGGAATCAAGTGAATTAGAAATCGAATTAGAAGCAAATGAAGCTAGTACTAGTGATTTAGAAAGGGAAGAAGAATAAATATATTTGCCAATACATTTATTATTATAATATGTTAAAGTATATTTACTGTATCACTGCTAGAATTAGTAAATATAAATACTGTATACAGTATATAGTACTTGACAGTTGCTACAAATCATATTAACAATAAATAAAAAGATACTTGTGCTATTATTTTAATCTTACTTTGAAAATGGCGTTTTGAGACTATTGCTGAAATCAAACTTGAAATTTGAATGGTTGGCACTCGCGTTATTATCTACATTTAATACTAAGATTCTTTGCAACACATTTAGCATTTAATTATCTATTTTATAAAATATAGATTGTGTTCTCATAACCCAATTAAAGATCCAAACTAAATTCGTTTCAAGATACGTTCGAATCACAATACAAGTGAATTTGATATCTTGAATAGTAAAAACAATAAAAAAAAAAAATTTATACAAGATAATAAAATATATAACTTCAATTATTGACATATATAAAGAATGAATGCTCACCTCTCTAGAATTATACATAAATTGCCTCTTTATATTTTTCACATGACTTAAAATAGAAGTTTGGACAACGCCATTTTTCAATAAGAAAATAAAGCTCTCTTTGCAACTTTTATGTTCATTGAATGCTTTATCCCATCCAATAGGATTATATCTACCAAGAATTTCATCAGTGTCTTTAACTTTTATGAACAAGATTTTTGAAGTTCTTTTAATTTTATAAAGTAAACGTCAATAAGCAAAAGTTACTAAGATTATGACAATAAACAAATTTTCTTGCTTATCGCATAAATTTCAAAACGAATCACAAGTAAATCCATCTCTGCTTCTATGAAGAAGTAATTTGAATTCATAAAAATAATTATCATAGAATACATTTCAGCTTTTTTATCAATCTATGAAGCAGTTTTAGCTGCATGTTTTTCATTAATAACTTCAAAAATGGTTCTTGTAGCTATTCTGGTATTAAAATCACATGAGGCGAAGAACTACTGAAGATACTGGTCTCAGCCCGTATCACTAGTTACTAAAAAGTAGGCCTAATTTTTTTTTTAATTTTGTGTTATATGCCTTTTAACTAAGTCTTTTCAAAGATTTTTTTAAGAATTTTTATATGGTTGAATATAGTCATTACTTTATTTTAGCTCAACCTTAATAATAACTTTAATAATAACTTAAATCCGTATATAACAGTATTGTTAAGAGATCAGCACAATTCTGATTGAAATCACGATATATATATATAATGCTATTGTATTATCAATTGATTTTCTACTTTTATCTACTTTTCTTTCATATTTAAAAAGTCTTCTCGAGTTGCTTTTTTTTATTCACTATAAACTATTTTTTTTAGCTTTAAGTTTAAAGCAAACAGAGATCTGTCTTTCGACTTTCGAGTTTTTCTAATATAAACACGTACTTTTTTAACTTTCGAGTTTTTCCTAATATAAACATATACTTTTTTAACTTTCAAGTTTGTTCGGGTATTTTGTTAAGTGTTTGCTTTTTTTTGGGTTGTTGTTCTGAAGACTCTTCTCTCTTGTTAGTTTTAGGTTTGACGATTTGAAATTGCATTCTTCTTTGTCTTCCACTGTGTGCTATGATTTCTTTCATAAGCTTCGGGAAGCTTGGAATTGAACAAGAACGAATATTTCGTTAAGTGTTTGCTTTCTTTTAGGTTATTTTTTTTTTTATTGTAATAAATAAATCAATAGCTCTTGTCAGTTTTAGGTTTAACGATTTCAAGTTCTTTTTTGTCTCCCACTGCATGCAATGATTTCTTTCACAAGATCGAGTATTTCATTAAGTGTTTGCTTTCTTTTGGAAAAATTTTTTTTTTATTGTAATAAATAAATCAATAGCTCTTGTTAGTTTTAGGTTTAATGATTTCAAGTTTCTCTTTGTTTCCCACTATGCACCGTGATTTCTTTCATAAGCTTTGGGATCGCTCGGAATTGAACAAGATCGAATATTTTGTTAAGTGTTTGCTTTTTTTCATGTTATTTTTTTTTATTGTAATAAATAAAATCAATAGCTCTTGTTAGTTTTAGGTTTAACAATTTCAAGTTCCTCTTTGTCTTCCACTGTGCCATGATTTCTTTCGTAAGCTTCGGGATCAGGATTGTAAGCTCAGAATTGAACAAGATTGAATATTTTGTTAAGTGTTTGCTTTCTTTCGGGTTATTTTTATTTTTATTTTTTTTTTAAGCGATTCTGCTTTTATTCAAATTTAGTGAACTGCTACATGACACTGTGATACATCAATGAGACTATATGTTTTTATTTAATAAAAGCTCACCAAGCCTAAGCCCAACGTGACCAGCTATAACAACTATTAGTCACCCCCGGGATTCAAAACTTGCTTCAAATTTCATAACGACGAGGTTACCCCCCAAGAGTTATGACAGGTTGTTGTATACCATGTCAGGATCTTTTCTTTCCCTTCTAATTCTTTCTTCTTCTCAAAAGGTACAAGATAAAGAAAGAAGTTTTAAAAAGTAAACAAATGAAAATGACTAACAAAAAACCCAAAAAGAACACCAAAAAGAAAAAAAAAAAACATATTTCAAAAAAGAAAAAACAAAAGAGAAGAAAAAAAACCCTAACAAAATGATATAGCCATAACACGGCTAAAAAATTATATAATACTCTTAAATTTAGCTCTACTCTAGATTTAGTCCATATTATATATAAATATCTTCGGGGTAGAGTTAGTAGAAATAACATAATTATGTTATTTTCACTTAGTCTAGGTTATTCCCACTCAGGTATGTGTCATGACGACAGAAATGCAACACCGTCGTCAGTGTTATGACGATAGAAATGCGACACCATCGTCAATGTCGTGATATATATTTTATGACACATTTTTGATGACAGAAATGCGACACCGTCGTCAGTGTCGTGATATATATTTTATAACACATTTTTGATGACAGGAATATAATGCCATCGTCAGTGTTGTAATATATATTTTATGACACATAGATAGGTTATAATGCCCTAGCCTAGTCCTTCTGTATTTTTTATTATAACCCAAATTCGATAACATTACTTGTATGCTGGTTTGGTAATTATGTCTGATTTCCGTCGTTAGGCCACATGGGTAAAAAAATATATACCTGACGATGCATTTAGTCATGTGTCATTATGCTATATACATGTTATTGGGTCATGTTATTGTGAGTTTTCTTTAAGCACTTCTGATTTTTCTGCCATTTTCTTTAGCTTTTTCTAGTAATAATGTTTCATATTTCGATACTTACCACCATGCCTTGTACATATTGCTGATATAGAAAAAGTTAGACACGAAGTGTCCTGCTCCACAGACTTACTACACTTTTTACAAGGTGTACACATAGGAGAATTCCTGTTAACATGACAGTCTTCAACTTTATATTCCTCGTTGTATACTTCTTCGCCACCAAATAGATCAATCATATTTACGCTAAATTCTTTAACAATATATATCACATAGAATATTTAATAGAAAAATTAATACAATCGGGACATGCTATCGACTTTGCTATATACACATTATCGCGAGTTTAATGACCCGATTGCGACTGATTTCTGTTATGGACAAAAAAAAATATACTGACGATGTTTTCAGTTATGTATCGTCATTTACTGGTCTAATGTTACCACACTTGAATACCCTTGATGACATACACGCGAAAACATACCCAAAAATATATCATTGAAAGGGTATTCTTCTGCCATTTTTCTTATAATATATTATCGCACTTGAATACCTCGAACACATATCATCACATCGAAATGGGTATATAACTTCCATAATTCTTATAATATATTACCGAACTTATATACCCAAAGTATTCACTAATCGAGATCGCAATTCTCTTCATTTATCTCACTAAAACTCGATGCATTTTTTTGTCTCTAAAAATTTTTAGTGACAATACTATTTTTAGAGACAACTTTGGTGATGGGTTTATTATTAAATTTCGGTTTCAAATTCTTTTTTATCTTGTTCTTCTATACTGTCACTGAAAACTCTGAAAATAAAGTAAAATTCTAGAAAAAAAAAATAAAACTTTTTCTTATGGTATACCTTTGATATATACCCGATATATACCCGATATATATTATATATATGTAATATACCCATATATAAAAAAAAAAGAAAAAAAGCTAGAGAAATTCGATCTTTTTTAGAGTTTTCAGTGATAGACATTTAGAAAGCTTTCTAAAAGTTTAAAAATGTGGAATTTGATAGAGATCTCGACTCCGAAAATTTTCTGTCACTAAAAATTTTCGGTGACACTTGGCCATATTAAGATATTGCATATATACTTACTATGTATTTTTTATGACCCTTTAGGGGGGACAGAGTCTCGGATCTTCGATCCATCGCCCGGGCCTGCAGAGCAATGGTTCTTCGAACCTATAACACTATTTTGTATCATCTTCTCCAGCTTTTTCTGCTGATATCGATCCTGCCTTCGATATTTATCTGCATGAGTATCACAATAATCATAATCGGAATAAGTCAACTTACCACATTCTTTACAAGGTACACGTGGTAGAGAATTCCAGTGAACTTTGCACCCTTCAGGCCTATAGCAACCTCGATTGCAAACTTTTCCAGTCCTAAGAATATAGGAGCAACGATAAAATGCCATATTTATATAATTTTGATATAGTGGTTATTATCTACTGATAACTATTCTTTAGAATTAATTTTCATTTTGAACTTTTTTTTCCAGAACAATATACTAGCAGTAAAATATACTTATCATGGATACCCAAAATTTCCAAGAAAATATCGATCACGTATCAGCAGAAGTGGGAGTACCACCTTCTCGACCAGAGAGCCCAGAAAACTCGGAGAATTTCAAGCCGGAGATAGAGATAGAGGAAGGCTCTTCAAGCCATTGCTCTGCAATAGAAAATAGCGGGGCATTCTACCGCTGGGGGCTTAAAGCTTTTCCTCAATCACAGATTTCGGAAAATGAAAGATCAGGACGATTGCTCCGCTACTCTGGAGAAGATTATTTAATAGGTCTACCAACCCGAAATGATATAGTCGCAGAAATTGATGAAGGGTTATCTGCAATTCTCAATAATGCTTTAGCTGAACAAGAAGAGATTCCTTTCATGGCTATCGATTTTGAGGGTTCATCAGAAAAAATAGGCGAAAAAAATCATTATGTTTTACGTCTTTACGGCTCTCTCATCAATGGTCAAAAAGCAGTAGTTACTTTTACAGGAATCCAGATTTTCTTTGATACACTTGTACCTGTTAATGAATTTGTAGATGACTTTAAAATAAAAATAGACACAATTCTTTCTAGTATTATAAATACCTATAAAATAGAATATATTAAGGCCTTCCCCTTGCGCGGTTACTATACAGAAAAAAAGTCATATTTACGAATTTTTACACTTGGTAGTGGGGATAGGAAGAAAGTTCTCCAAGCTATCCAAGATAACAATTTCGAAATTGCTTCAGATGATATGTTCTCATTCCACCATAAAATAGCTAGAGAAAATGGAATTGTGATTTCTGGTTGGTCTATGATAAGCAAGTATAGATACAAGAAACATTCCCATTATACGCACGATTTTTGACTTTCTGTAAATAATTTTCGACCAGTAGAAGATCTAAAAACGATAAGTGAATATTTTTCGATTTCAGCGCTTATGAGAGATCGTACGTTTATCCTTACATGGGATATAGAGACACAATTGCGAGAGTTGGGTGAATTTGCTGAAATACATGATGAAGAAAGTACCGTATTCATGATTTGTATGACTTTGCATTGGAAAGACAATCCGAGACCGCTAAAACAAATCTGTCTCGTCGATCTTGAAATTGCACCGGACCCTCGATGGATAACAGTTGTATATGGGAATCAGACAAATTTACTAAAAGCATTTGCATTGTGCTGGAAGGCTTTCATCTCTGATATTTAATTTGGATCTAGCGATTCTGAGTACGATTGGCCGTTTATTATAGAAAGAGCTTGCAGACTTAATCTTCTCGAATGGATGTAGAAGCAAATGACGGGAAATTTTAAATCATCGAAAGAAATTCAAAAATAGAATTATTACGGGAAAGTAGGGGTGAAATCTAAAAATAGTTTTCAAATTAAAAAAGGCGCCATTGATGATAATGAGGAAGAAAATGATAGGATACAATCGATTATAATCAAACTTAGTCCAGAAGATAATTATATTTACACTTTTTTTAAAATACCGGGTTGTGTACCAATTGACGTACGTGCATGTTTTATGAAACTCTATCCTCGTGCAGAAGTTGATAAAAAAAGTTCACTTGCATTTTACTTAAAAATATGTGGATTGGGTGGTAAAGCGAATATGCCGTATAATAAAATGTGAAAAATTTACTCAGAAGCAAAAGAGAGTGTTTCCCTAAATAAATCACATCCTTCTACTATAGAAAACATGCGTAAAGTAGCATATTATTGTATTATAGATGCATTGCGTTGCCAGGAGCTTATGGTTAAGTGGAATGTAATTAATGACTATAGGGAGATTGCTTCTATAGCTTATGTATCTTTGTTTGATTCACATTATCGGGCGAATGGAATGAAGGTACGAAATCTTCTGGAGCTTATGCCACTAAACGTAATATACTATTTACTACGAGATCGTGTAAAAATATAAAAAAAGGTAAGTATCCTGGTGCATATATATTCCGTCTAAAAAAGGAATTGAGACGAAGAGGCCTGTTACGGAATTGGATTTTGCATCTTTATATCCCAGTCTTATTATAGCTTACAACCTTTCTCCGGAAAAAATGATATTAACTTATAGAGAGGCTGATATTGTACAAAAAAATAGAAATAACTTGCATAAGATTGAGTTTCCATTTAATAACCGTATTATCCATGCTTGGTGTGTAAGACATGATAATCAATTCGAGAAGAAGGGTTTATATCCTATTGTATTAGAGGATCTATTCAATAAGAGAGTAAATCTTAAAGCACAACTTGCTTCGTTAGGAAAGAAAAAGGAACGCCTTGGGAAAATGATAAGTTCGGTTAAAGTAAAAGGTAAAAAAATTCCGGAAAGTTTAAATTTAGAATACTTATCTATATGCTTCGATTACGATTATTTGGATTCGAAACAAAAAGCTTTGAAGGTATATATGAATACTTTTTACGGGGAAGCAGGAAATTCAAAATCTCCAATCTTTCTTCATGAATTAGCCGGAGGGATTACTTCCGCAAGTCAATATAATATTGATCTCGTTGCTAAATTCGTATCTGGGAAAGGTTTCGGAATAAAATATAGGAATACCGATTCTTTATATCTTACCTGTCTGGATAAATATTATGAAAAATATGATAGAGATTTTAATGAAGGGAACCTTTCTAAGGAGGAATACTGGTCTGAAATGGTTAAAATTACTATGGTTGTGATGGAAAAGTTGTATAATCAAGTAAATGCTTATCTGAGGATAAAAAATGGCACATCTTATCTTAAAATGGCATACGAAGAGGTATTATTTCCTGTTTGCTTTACCGGCAAGAAAAAATACTTCAGTATACCACATGAAGGAGTTGTCAATTTCAAACAGATAATCTCTTTAAAAAAGAGATTGATAGCGTAAAGCAAGGCCAGTCTTAGCTTTTTAAATTCATTGGGGAAAAAATTATGTGGGAGGCTATGGATATAAATAATACACGATCAATTCATAAAATTGTTGAAGATACTCTTAGAGAGGCCAGAGATAAGCAATGGGACTTTAGTCAATTTATTGAGACGGCTACATGAAAGCCTAAGAAAAAAACCTTCGTGTCCAGCATTTTATAACACGAATGAAAGAAAAAAAATTGAATATCCCAGATCCTGGTGAACGTTTCAGTTATGTAATAATAAAAGGTGAACGTTATCGTGATGAAAAAGGTCGATTAACGCCGTATAGACTTGGTGATTATATGGAATATCCAGAGTTTGCAAAAGAGCAGAACATGGAAATAAATATTAACCACTATATAGAAAGTACGTTGGGATTATGTGCATGGTTTATTAACGAAGACGAGAAATATCAACCACTATCTACATATAAAATTATACAACTCAAAGATTCGAATGAGAAAAAAAAGCAAATTGACGTATATTCCCAGAGGGAAGCCAAAAAATAGCTTATGCAATAAATCAAAAGCTTAAATTAATTTATCTATATTGTTAGACCTAAAGGGTCATTGCTTCGCAATAGTATTTTTAGCTAAGATCGCCACAATCTACTAAGATACTTATGTGTCTTTAGATACTAGCTCTGCTATACATTATTAATAATATTTTTTTTCGTACATAAATAATATCGAAGTTTAAATAGATAGTTCCTAATACCTAGCCCACGTATCCAATAACCGATCATGTCTTTTATGACCCTTTAGGGTCGCCCCTTCGGGCCTGCAGAGCAATGGTGCTTTGAGCCTACCTACATTCCATGCATGTCTCACAAACCACATAACCGCAATAATCAACAAAGCAAGTAATATATATACCGATAGCAGTGACATCAAAGTTCTTGCCACAGCAGGAAGAGGCAAAGCCTCAAGACTAGATTTCATCGCTCCTATTCCTCCTATTGGAAGAGGCAAAGCCTCGAAACCAGGTCCCATCTAAGAATTCGATTCAATTAAAGCGGACATATTATTATCTGGTTGTATAAGGTGCAGAGTTGTATTTTAAGGCATAGTCTCTGATGTATTGGGTTTTATCGATATATCTAGTATATTATCCTCGTTAATTTCACTAATGCTAGTTCTATCATTTACCTCTGGGTTAACCTCTGTATCAATTTTTGGTAGCTTGGTAATCTTATCATTAGTGAAGCAAGTACCAAAGGTGCTAGTTTGTGTCAAGATATTATCATTGATTTTTTTAGCTTGATCCATACTTTTTCTGCTTACAAAATATTGTCTGAGATTTTTGCTAGGTTTAATAACTGCAGATATATCATCAGACTCGGTCATATTTTTTCCATCGTTTCCACCAAGTACGGGGTTTGATATAGTGTTACAGAGTAAAGCCTTCTTAATTTACTCTATAACGACGACATGGCACAGGAAATCCTTTCGTAGGTATATGCGGTGTTCAAGAGGTAAGTATAGCTTCTTTTCTTTTTAAGAAACTATACCCTTCTCTAAGGCAGTTTGTGGGGAAATACAATAACAATAACAATAATAACTTATTAACACAAGAGAGAGATAAACCTTGCCTGTAGGAATTACCCTAGAGGGGGAATATC
>CAJVPY010005427.1:0-11475 GCA_910591965.1 Dentiscutata erythropus
AAAAATAAATGTATGTAAACGGTATAGGTATATTTACACGACACGATGTATCAATCAGTTGATCATTATCATACCAAACATATATCTATTTATTAATCTTTTTTACAAAAGCAATGGAAGCTTATTTTTATATATTTTAAAGGTACCAAGAATTTTCATTTCTTTATTAGTGATATGATGTCTACCAATGGATTTGATATCTAATTGTACTTCGTCTATTTGTTCTTGTAAAGACTCATCTTTTTTAAATTCCACACATATAATTGGATGATATTTTTTCAGAGAATGAAATTTTATTTGATCGCATTTTTGAGTCAATTTTTTTAATCTGTTGGAAAAATTTGAAAAGCGGAAAGTTTTTCTTTGTTTTTATATTTGTCAAGGTAAATATTAATCACTTTATTGAATAAAAGAATGTTATATTTCGTTCGTATGTGGGCTTCGTGATGTGACTGATGAATCTCAAAGTAAAAAAACTCGATTAGATTATCAATTGCAAATTTATGTATCACACACATCAAATCAATTACTTATAAAAAAAAATTCATCATACCAAAATTAATTTGAAAAATGTCAAAAAATAAAGATCACAAGAAAAGTATTCTTACTTCAACTCTGGCTGGTACCGGAGCTGGGTAAATAAGTTCACGTTTTCTTTTATCATCATTTACAACATTTATAAATTTTAAAAATATATATATATGTATTTAAAATATAGATTTATCGAAGTTTTGATTATGCAGGTTTGTTGGTTATCTGTTGCTATTCTTTTCTACTTGTGTATTTATTTATTGTCATTTTTTAAAAAAATTTTTTTTTGATATAGCCTACTGATGTGTTAAAAACAAGGTATTCTATTATACTGTTTTTCGTTATTACAACACATTTACGTTTCTATGAGTTCATTTATCTGGATTTTTTTTAAAAAAATTTTTTTTAATCAATTAAAGATATCAGGTAATTTAAATTCATAAATTTTTATATTTTTAATTATTAATATTATAATATTTCAATCATTATTTTTTTATTATAAAAGTCGATTCGAGTTTCTTCGAATTATCAAGATGTCGGCATACTAAAGTCATTTAGAAAAATTATCAGTCAAGAAGGATTGTTTGGTAAGTCTTTTGAAAATTCTAAATTCTAAACTTGTTTTTTTTTTAGTATAATAATATTTAAAAATATTATTTTTTATATAGCTTTGTATAGAGGAACTTTACCTGTCATGTGTATTGTCACTCCAAGGTTGAAAAAAGAAAATAATAGAATAGTAGTTAGAAATTTTAATATTTGAGGTTAATCCTAAATATTATTATTTTTCCTTATTTTTTTTTTATTATATTACCTGTAAATGAAGAGTATCATTACAATACACTGGATTAGCAATGTTCAAACCTTTATTTGATCAAATTGAGGGAGTATTAATACCTCCCGGAAGGTTAGTTATTTATAACATTTAAATATTTAAGTTGAAATTATAATGATATATAAATATTTTATTCATCATTTAGTTCATCTGCATTCACAGGAGTAAGCCATATTTATTTCCTCTAATATATTTATGTATATATATTTATAAGTATTTAATTGTTTAATTAATTATTGTTTCAGATTTGTACAGGAATTATGCAAGCAATAACTTTGGTAACACCTTTAGAGTTAGTTAAGATAAGGCAACAAACAGATTTGAATAAGCAGAAATATTCAGGAATGATATCAACTATTGTGTCAATTGTAAAAGAAGAAGGGTAATTATTTATTGTTTGATATTAATAGATTTTTGATTAAATTATTTTTTGCTTCTTCAAATTAATTTATTAATTTCATTTATAGATTATTAGCATTTTATAATGGACTTTTACCAACAATTTTTAGACAATCTTGGGGATTGGCTGTTAAAGTATTTATATTTTTATTTATTTATTTATATTATCTTTATTAAAATTTTAATTAATAATAATATCATTATTATTGAATAATAAAATTAAATAGTTTACAGGTTATAATACATTCAAAGATCTATTTTCAGTTGTAAATAATAATCAACCCTTATCACCATGGCAACATGCAATATCGGGATTTTCCGCAAATATTTTAGTGGGAATATTAAATTCACCACCTGATGTAGTGAAAACGAGGATGCAAGATCAGAATGTTGGATATAAAAATAGTTGGGAATGTGTAAAGGCTATGTTAAAAAATGAAGGAATAAAATCATTCTTTAAAGGTGCTACTTTGAGATGTATTAGAATTGCACCTGGAGGAGCTATACAATTTTCTACTTATGAATATTTGAATAAGATGATTAGTGAATCTATTAAAGTTTGAAATACTTTAATAAATATTTATAGAAATACTTTAAAGAAAAAATATATTTATAGAAAAACCTAAAGGAATACTTAAAATGATTAATATTTTTATGGAGAATAGGTATGATAATGAAAGAAATATATTTAAAATATAACTTCAACAATTTTAAATTTAACTTTTTTTGGATTATATATTAGAATTCTTAAATTAAATAAAATAAGTTAAAATAAATAAATTTAAATTTTGTAATGTAAAATTATTAAAAGAAACATTGAGAATAATTGATTTATACAATGTTTCTAATACTAATTTTGAGAATAATTAGAAACATTCTAAATTTGATTAGAACGTGATTACTAAGAACAAAGACATTTTAAAAAAGGAATAAATAGGAATAGGCAAATTAAGTCCTAGCACAACAAACACTACTATTTAAAGAAAGAATCAGCTAAGATATAAAAAAAAAAAAGGACGATTTTAATAAAGGAAAACAATTTAGAGTGAATTTCCATTCTAATTTTAAATTCATTTGCTTATCGATTGAAAATTTTAAAGCTATTCATGAAAAGAATCTGTTTTATGGATCAGAAAATTTTAAGCCCTTTGAATTATATATCACCTGAAATTTCAAATAGACCAATTTTTTTTATTCGCATTAGATTATTTTAAAGATTAAAATTTTGAGAGAAAAAAGAAAATTCTTTTAAATTCTTTTTCATTGACAGAAATGATAATAATAAGAAATTTTTTTTCGCAAATTCACAAACCACTGACATTGCAAGGCCCTAAAGATAGAATTAAAACCACCAATCATAAATTTATAACGGAATCTCTAACGAATTCATTATCGGATTAATTCAGGATGATCATGTAAATATTTTTCTTTAGTACATATTACAAAATCAACTCATAACTCACCTCATAATCTAACAATATATTCACCACCATTTCGTTTAACTCAACTTTCTTTATATGCTACATATTATTATCCACATTTGTATTATCAATCTTTTTGGTCAAGACTTTTTAAAATTTAAAATTATTACATTTAAGAATAATTCAGGAAATATAAAGAAGTAATTAAAAGATAATAAATTTCATACAAGATGCAAATAATTCTATTTCTTATTACGTACTAAGAACTTTTAGCATATGAGATTGTAACTAAATTTAAAACATAATAAACTATCAGATTAATCATCTGACCATACATAATAACACATAATGAGGATTCTTTTCATACCTTCTATTATTGGAACGCGATATTTATCGCCCTCACTACCTCTTTTTATCATTTCTTCCTCTTATCTCTCCACGAGAATTTTTGATTTATAATAACAAAGTTCGGCAGTAGGTGATAAGTCATTGGTCGCGGTAAAAAAAAGATCTTTTTTGAAATTTTGACATGGTAGCATATTTTCCATAACCTTAATAACATGCGAAAAGGAGAATCTTAACAATATGAACCTGTGAGATTTTATTATTAATAACTTTGCTGGATCAAGCTATAAATAAAATATTATATAAGAATATCATATAAAATATTAAATAAATTATTATATAAAAATATTATATTATTATAATTTCGGGAACCAATAAAAGCCACATCACGTCCATGTAAGCGAACGCGTCAAATTATTAATATTAGATGCTTGAATAATTATAATAATATATAAAATTTGGATGTTTCTAAAGTTGATTACTTTTTTTGCTTTTTTTGACAAGAATTAAATGCAAATTTAAGTTCATCATCCATATTTGTAATGAAATTGAAATTTTTATTTGTAAATGGTTATTGAACACCTTAAAAATTTTTTCGTAATGAAACAAAATAAATTAATTATTATAAAAATATAGCAATTTCTTTGATCTTCCAAGTTCTTTAAATAATCATTCCATTTACATTATTTCACATTATTCGAATATCCCTTTTCCTCACTTTAACCTATAAACCATCTTTTTTTTTACAAATTTAATCATTATCTCTATTTTTTTTTTTTTTTTTAAAAAAAAAAAAGAAACCTCCCCCTCCTTTATGTATATATTTATTAAAGATGGGTGGTTATTTTTCAAAAAATTTTCAAGACAAAATTGGAATGAAAAAAAAATCTTCATCTTCCAAGAGACAAATTAATTGTCAAACATTTTTGGTCAAAAATAAAATTTCACGAAATGAAACCAAAAATGAGAATGAAGGAATAAAAAAATTTTGTCAAGATATCGAGAATGAAGACGTAGACCGCACCCATCTCATACATTTTTACTTTGGAGTTGTGTGGAATAGTAATTTCAAAAGGTAGATAATATTTTTTTTGATATATATGCAAACAATTTTCTTTATATTGGTAATAACGAATATCATATACTGTATTTTGTTTTTGAAATTATAGTCCAATCGAAAAAATTCTTCAGAATGGAGCTTTAATCTTGGATGTAGGGTATGAATAATTTTATATTGTCATATTAGTTATATTTGTGATGTTTGTAATGTATGTCTAATGCTTTCGTATTTTTTTTTAGATGTGGACCTGGGACGTTTTGTACGGATCTTGCGACAACCTACACAAGAAGCAATTTTGTTGGATTAGATTGGAATCCTATATTTCCTACACATATAAAGCCACCAAACGTCTCATTCTATAAACATAATCTCTTTGAAGGAATTCCATTTGCTGAAAAAAAATTTGATTTTATTCATATACGTTTCATGAAACATTGTTTCAATGAAATAGATTGGGAACAAAAGATTATGCCCGAACTATTTCGTGTACTCAAACCTGGAGGTTGGATCGAGGTATGTATTAGAATATTAGAATTATACTATACTTTTACATCGTTCAATATAATTTAAATAATTTATTGTAAACAATCCTACACTAAACAACAGTTCATGGAATTTAACAAATATATTTACAATATTGGAACAACTACTTCCCTTGTTTTAGAAAAATGTAAGTTCCCAATTAATTTTGTAATTCTTAATTTCCTAATATATATATATATATATATATATATATATATATATGACATTTATGATATATTTTTTTATTTGTTCACAACAAGTTCTTGAAAAAAATAATTTCAATTATTTTCATATAAGCCGTCAAAAATTTCAAGATATAATACAAATTTATGAATCACAATTAGCGTCAATAACAATTGAAGAGAAGATCAATACTTGGTATCCAGTCCAATCGCTATCCACCTTTGATCTTGGTATGCTTACTGCTTTGTGTTAGATAGATATATTATAATCTTTTACTTAATTATTTTCATTTTAATGATAGCCACAGAGTTACTTGGATCTTTAAAGACTAGAATGACTCGTGTTATGACAATGGATAATGATGAATTTGAAATATTAATCAATAAGATAATAACTGAACTTAAAGAAAATAATTCTTATAGCAAAACTTATCGCATTTTTGCACAGAAAAACTTATCATAAAAAAAAAAACTAAAAAAAAAGTAATAATTATGAGATTCCTCATTATAAAAGATCGAATTTATCAAATACAATTAAAGATTTAATAGATTTAATACAATTAACATCATACATTATAAAGAATTAACTTAGAAGTAATAAACAAGAATTTATAACAATTGTAATTATAAAAGAGTTAAAAAAATGCAATAATAATTGTAGAATTAAAGTAATAACTAGAATCAATAGCATTAACAAAATGTATAACAATTGTAATAAAGAGTTTTATATTTACTTTATTAATTTTTTTTTAAATTTTAAAAATCTTAAATAATTCACATAGCAAATTCTTTTTTTTTCTTTATATACATATTATTAGTTTTAATTTTTAATCTTTCTTGATATCATGACTTGTGGTAAAAAATGTATTAACAAATTTTAAGTCTCGAAAGCAGAGAGATTGAACTCAAAAAACAAGAATTTCGACGAATACCATTTTTTGACTATTTATATTAAATTGTTTTTACAAATAATATAGATTTATGTTACATAAGACCATGGATTCTAGAAATTATGTTTTAAAAATAAAGCTATATTATTATTTAATAAACAATAATTTTCTTTATTTATTAGATATCTTTGGTTCTTTCCTCAAGAGCATATTTAATTAATTGCCAAAATCAAAAATCACCTTGGAAACAATTTATGATTATCTTTAAAGCAAAAATAACAACTTTAAAGATAGTCGGAATATATGTTAAAAAGTAAACGAAAATTTTAAAGACTAGATTAAAGTTCTATTATATGGGTAATTATAACCTATAAATATCATAATAATAATGAAAATCTTTATTTAAAATGCTCGATCCCCTGTAGCACAAATAATATCTATTATTACACGTCTTGATTCAGTGTTACGCAGAATGAAATAAATGTTTACACTTTAAAGGTAATAACTGCCCAAGATATTTTTTTTTTTTCAGTAGATGTGTATCAGGTCAACCATTTCTATATTTTCTTTATTATCTCATTAGTATTCTATATTGTTTAAACTATTATTTGTTCATTCCATCTAGATCTTCTTTTTCTAACATACAATTCCTACTATTCCTACTAGTTTCTGTCCCTTCGTCGGTTATTGTCGTTATTGTCATTGAACTATCTGATAAATTATCAGTTACTGTCATATGCTCTTGTGGAATATCATAGGAATTTAAAGATACTGGAGTGACATAATAACATGGCAAAAATATTGCTGCTTTTTTGCTTGTTCCAAAAATTGACCATAATAATATTCCTCTGCAAAACGAGAGTGAGAAAAAAAAAATAAATAATTTTAATTTAATTAATTTAAATATTACAGTAATTACAATTATCTAAAGTCCGAGTCAAAGGTATTAAATAAATAAAAAATAAAATACATACAACACTGGCCCAGAGAAAGTATAACACCATGACCATATATCATCATCATGACCTAGTTGCATGACTTGAAAAATGACGCAAAATAATAGTAGGTTAATATAGAAAAAACTAAAGATAAACAATCTCAATGCGTGTCCAAGTTTTATGACTCTAGTTCTATTCTGACGATGATTAAAGTCTTTCCATCTTCTGAATAACATTATACCAGAATGACCTAAAATAAATGCAGATAATATATATATATATATATATATTATTGATAAATCTAAGAACATTTTTATTTAAAATCGTGATTAAAAAAAAAAAAAAATTACTCACTTGACATAGCAATCGTAAACAACAAAGTAAAAATAATGATTATTAAAAGCATAGAATATGTTCTTTTTCGAGCTACGCATAAATATGATTCGACTTTGGTACCAAAATTTTCATCATTTCTTGATGCGACTGACAAACAAATTGCGTGAATAATCGCTGACAACCAAACAAAACTTGAAATATAAAGAGAACATTTCTTTTCAATATTTGCATCTTTTTTAACCAAAGCATACCAAAGATAAAATGACAATGCAAACGGTAATGTTTCTATGGGATGAACTAAAAATTGATTGATCTTTTGAGATGTTATGCATAGTGGAGAAATGAAGCCATGAGCACCTAAGTTTTCACCATATATTGAAATGGGTAAGAGACTACTTATGTTATACAAAAATACTGATACATATAGTTGCAAGAGTGTCCATTTTGGAAAATGATTTTTTGAAGTAAAAATCGAATAGATTAATGTCCCCAAGAGAAATAAACTTATTACTTGAAGAGATAAGTAAATAATAATCACTGGATTGTAAAAAGTCATTATTATTATTTATCTTTTTATATTTTAATGAATTAATTAAAATAAAAAGTATTATATAACAAAAAGTAATTAATGAATTGCTTAAGGATAGGAACCGAAAAAAAAAGCAAGTGAGGAATACGTAAATTTATACATTCGGTAGAATCAAAGAATTTATAAAAAAAAACGAAGACAGAATTTTGTTAACCTAGTGAATGTTATTATTTTTGCCTCACCAAAATAATATATATTTTTTTTTTTATTCTTGATAATAAACTAAATCTTTCATTGTTTATATATTATAAATAATAAATGTTACTAGTGGTTACGTTTTTTCTAATAACAAAAATTTTAATTTATCAATATTTGAATATTTGACTAATCAAAAATAAAATATTCTTTGTTTTGTAGTAACACCAATAAACTAATAATGAATTGAATTTTAAATAAATAAATCGGATAATCTTTTACTTAAGCGTTCGAAGTGTCAACCAATAGACCAATAGATAATAATTCCCTTTTATGCGTTCGTTTTTACACGAAAATAAGACAAATTCATCCCAGAACCTTGGTCTAGGTTATTTATCACGTGACTACCAACTAAAGTTTATTTATTTTAGGGAGTCTAATCTATTTAAGGACTCAAAATAAATTTAAAATAAACTCTAATTTAAACCAATAAATTAATACTCTAAATAAAGTTATAACTTCTAATAACGCTAATCTTATTTAGAAAAGAAAGTTCCAAATTCTTAGAATAATTAAATAATTGATCGTAAATTAGTTTTGATAATTACTTTTTAGGTTCAATATAAGTTATTTGATATAGTAAAGTTTACAAGATACTGTATGTATTTTAATTCAAGAATTTAAACAAAATTCCTAATAATAGCAAAAAAAAACGAATTGGTCATTTGGAGATTTTTTAGGTTGATTTTCTATTAATTTGAGGCCAAATGATGAATGATGAATGATGATAAATGATAAATAAGAAAAGTAAAAAGACATACGTAAAATAGGAATAGCAATACAAACAAAATATATTAAATAATAAACAGCAAATACAAAGAAAAAAGTCCATAAATAATCATAAATAACAATACAAAGAAAACCATAAAATAATAAATTACATTTATTTTTTTATTTATTTAATTAATAGGAATCTTTAACACTTTTCTTACGAAGAATTCGCGTTTTAAACTATAAATAGTATCAATTTTTTGCACGTAAGTTCATAATTTTATCACAATTCTAAATTTAAGTATAAAATAATAAATATGATTAAATATAAATGATTATACATAAATAATTAATAAACTAAAGATGATGATTAAATATAGATTATTAAATATAAATGAATGAATATAGATAAATGCATACAGTGAACCCTCTATAAATGCACCCTCTGTAAGTGCACCCCTCTATAAATGCGCTCTGTACTTCGGCCCCGTCCACTAATAACACCTATAAAATTTCCCTTTATAAATGCACCCTAATGCTGATTTCCCGGGGGGGGTTCATTTATAGAGGGTTCACTGTATTAATTAATTATAAATACATGTATATATATATAAAATAAAATCAAACTAAACGACGAACTAATATGTTTATTAAGAATAATATTCGGGAAGTGTTTCGTCATAATAGTCAGGATCAAACCTAGGGTTGTGGGATAAGTCTTTTACATTCTTCTGAATTCTGGGATTTGGCTTTATATTATTTTTATTCATGTAATCAATAAATTGATCGGGAATCTCTTCAAGAACAACTTTTGGCAAATAATACCTTGCCGTTTCAGTTTGGAAATCTCTCATTGCAACGAATTGCACAATATCTCTTCCTACTATTGTTTTACCATCGAAGGATTTTTGCTATTAAAGATTAATGATATGATATTAGTGAGATTATTAAATATTTGAAATGATAATATTAATATCATAATATCATAATATCGATAAAATACTTACACTTACTTTCAATGGGTTATCGTCAGCATCGAGGACATTCATATTAGCGAAATCAGCATTTCCAACTCCCACAATTATTATAGATAAAGGAAGAGAGGTAGCATTGATTATTGCTTTCACAGTAGAATCCATATCTATACATAAATAAATATGGTATTAAAAGATAATAATAATAATATTATTATTATTATTATTAATATTAATAGTAATAATTTAAAAAAATACCTGTTATTACACCATCTGTGGAGAGAAGATAATAAAGTAAAATATAAGTAATTATTAAAATATTTATATTTTCATAATTCAATAATTCCATTCATTGTTTTTTATCCTCAATATTACCTGTGATGATCAGCAATAAGTAATAAGATCTTTTGTTACCAGATCTCAATTCTTGTTTAATTTTATCAGCTGTTTGATTTATAATCTGTCATGAAAATAATAGAACAATAATAATTAATTTATAATAATTTTATGATAAAGTATTTAAATATAAACATTTACTGGTGAGAAATTTGTGGGTCCATATAATTCCAATGCATCAAAAGTTCTAGAATAAGCTTCTAATATTCCATCGACGCCTTGAACTTCGGGCTATATTAAATATTCCAAAAAAATATATATATATATTTTCATTAATATATAAACAAATAGAAATGATTGAAATATTTGAACATAATATTAATTTAAATTATTTACTCTTGTTATATTGTTATTCAATGGATGTGCATGAGATAATATTCCATTAAATTTCCCACCAAATCCGTAGACCTAAAAAAAAAATGAAATAAAATATATAATCCAATATAATTCAGAATGAATAAATCACAAAGAAATAAAGAAGAAAATAATACATGCCGGAAACATTCTATCATGATCATAAGCTTCTAATCTATAAATAAATAAAATTCAATGTATGATATATATATTTTTTTTAAAAAAAAGTAGAATTAATAAATTATTTACATAGTTCCAACACTTCGAATAGCGCTTTGATATTCATTATCTCTCGAACCACCAGTATAATGAAGACTAGTTTTTGATCTCGGATCGCCATTTGAACCAGTGAAATCAATGGCTACCACCAAATTTATTTGAGTACCACCAGAAATATAATCTAAGAATGAAGGAGGTTCTGTAACTAATCCTTTAATAACTCGAAGGTGTGCATCTTTCCCAATTTTTCCTTTTTCGGTCGGACGAAACATGAATTTACGATCTCCTGATATAACTTCTCGAAGTGTAAACTCAGTCTCACCAAGAGCTGGAGGTACTGAAAATAAAAGAATTATTATTTATTTTAATATTATTAATAATAAAGGAATTCTTTTAAATTTTGATACCCAAATATTTTTAAATAAATAAATACCATTTTTTTTGCGTTGTTTAACTTGAGCTTTTATTGTTCTATCTTGGTCACCATTACATAATGTAGTTTCTTTTACTTTTAAAATACATTAAATAATTTTTTAATTCAAATAAATTTTAAATAAGAAAACTAAAATATCTCTATT
>CAJVPY010005428.1:0-11474 GCA_910591965.1 Dentiscutata erythropus
TCCAATATATAAAAAAATGATACTGTAAATTATGTAATCTGCTTCTTGTACAATAAATTTTACATTTGTTACTTTTCAGAAGCTATAGCGATACAATTCTATTTATTATTCTCAGAAATAAAGATAGAATATACATATATATTGTAGAGTGAAATATAAAAATATAGAGCCATTCTCAATATATACCAAATGAATAAAACTGAAAATAAATACTTCCCTTATTGTATTATGCCGGAATCATTTTTTTAACTTTTTTATTATATGTTAATAATTTACAAGACTGAGCAATTTTTCGTGACTAGCCTTAGATAATTTAGAAAGATCTGGCTGACTGCCCCCAGACTGGATAAACTTGCCAAGATCAGTCTGTTCTCATTCATCAACCATTTTTCCATCAATGTAAAGACAGGTCTGGGGAAAATACTATGATCAATAGTAATAGAAACTTGACAGCGCAACAAACTTTTATGTTAATGTTAGTGAAAATAAATGGCGTATCTGTTTTTGTCATTTTCTGTTGAGCACGTCGTGCACAAGGAGATAATCGACTAGTTTTAAAATTATGAATATTCAGGCAAGTATTACTATTGATTGGTTTGGATTGAAACCCATTGAATGTTGGGTCCTCTGTGTAAATATCAGCCTGTTTATATCCAACAGGACAAGTTTAATAAAGCCAACGGGTTCCCAAGGTGCTTGAGGAATTTTTGTATAGCCATAAGGATTGTGTTCAGCATTGGTGACTTTTTCTGGATTTTTAGTTGGATTTTCTTAATTACGATAGTTAGGATCTCGAGGATTAGCCGAGACAATATAACCTTCAGCATTATATTTAACGTTAAAACTGGGAATATGGATGTATCTCCTGTATTCTTTGCTTCTGGCCCATTTATCAAAGTCTCTACCTATGCCGTTTATGTTTGAAAAATTGGTAGGTGGATCATTATTTGCCAAATCACTTAATCCTTTACAAGCCGTAAATGAATGATATTCATCTATTCCTACCACATCTTCCAATTGTTGGTCACAATAGTTATAGAAATTTGGATTATTTTTGATGTAAGAGATGGTGAGAACGTCTGGCATTTGAAAAATAACTATGTTCCCCAATAATGCACCTTGAAACAAGATAATCAAAATGATGAAAACTTTAAGCATGACTGCTTTTGATGATTAAAATTAATACTGTATAACTGCCTGATATGCAAAGTTCTAAGAGTAAAAAAAACTTAATATAATAATTTGTTGGTTTATTTCAAATTTTATGAATTCGTTTGAAAAGAACGAGTGTTATACGTATTTGTTCAGAAATCCACTCTCAAGTATTTAATAGAAAATATGTGTGCAAGAAAACATAATCTAGATATTCCTCTTACAACAAACCACGTAAAAAAATAATTTAAATTTATACAAGATGATAAGTTACATGAATAAATATATGTTACTATGTTTGTTGGTATCATAAACTATAGAAAAAAATAATTTAAAGAAATATAAACAAAAAATTCAATTTGCTTCGTGAAAAATTACCCAATTATTTCATTACAAATTTAATTTGTGTCAGATTAAAATAATTTTAATTTCGTTAATGAAACACTACATTTAAATTTCGATCGATGCAAAAATGAAATATCATATTTAAACTTTGTTCTGAAGAAAATTTTAAAATAATTCACTATGTATGATATAATCTGGTATCAGTTAATTTGAATAACGATAAGCAATACAGTAACACACTGACATCTGCAAACATATATGCTTTATTTTAACAACGGGTACGTATGGCACAAGTTCGATTACGATTTTTTTAGACCGAATATTTGAAATCCAATAAACATTTGTATTACAAATTTAGAATAACGGATCTTATATTTCGCCTATTCTAAACAGTACTTCAACAAGTCATAAAAAAAATTATATTAATATTAGCGTAAGTTACAGTAACAAGTCACACAAAATTAGATATAAGGTTTTGTGACACTCTCCTGCAGAATCATTTCTCACAGTTGATTTTTTGATTTATAACGAATATTATGAATTATATTTAGACTATTTTCTTATTATATAAGATCCCACGACAAGAATGGGACTTAAAAAGGTTATAAGGGTAATACGTATAATGTTCTTAATCAGTAGTTTGGTCCAAATTCATATGTTGCAGGAACTTGGAATTCCCAGATCGTTAGATCTAAACCCACTTTAAGCAATCGTCAAATCTAAGGGGGTTAATTTTACCAGAAAAAATAACAAAATAGGCTCAGTGTTTGGAACTTATGACTGAGCGGAGTTGCTTTTTGGAGAAAACCTGGCATTAGACTTGGATAACGTAATTACTAATGTATTTTATTTTTTAGATCTAGTGAACTGAATGATATAAAAATGAGCGAGTTCCCACCTTAAGATAATGTTATTTTTTGCTCATATATATTTTTTCTTGATTTACCTGCCCATAATTTATTTTTAAAGTAATTTTGCTATTTTATTTAACAGAATCTATGAAGACGAATTTTTACTTACCATGATTTTTCTTGTATTCAGGTACAAAAAATGAGCACTAACGATAGTACCACCTCCAAGACCAACAATAGCACCACTTTCAAGACCAATAATAGTAATGCCTCCAAGACTAATGACTCCAATCTAGAAAGCAATCAAAAAAAGCTATCTGGTGTGGGCATAATTGTTGATTATGAAATTCTATATAATTATCCGGGTATCAATCCTATAACATTTTCAAAAGTAATAAAACCTCGTGGTTACTATGGCTTTTGATTTTTTTTTTGTATTTGTATTATTTTATTTGTATGTTCCTATTTTGGCAAAAAAAATTTTATTAAATAAAGAAGGGGGGTCCTGTAGCCTTCCCATGTTTTATTTTTACGTGATTTTGACCCTTTAGGGTCGCCCCTTTAGGCCTGCAATGCAATTTGCGATTATCAATTGGTGGAAATAATAGAGTTTTCTTATTAACTTATGCTTTTACAGTCACTATTTGGATTGAATTCTGATATTTATTTATATAACAATAGAGACGATAAGTTTTTTTACCACAATATTCGCCACTTCTCCACTCACCCTCTATAAAATTTCTTATATTCTCTTTTTTATGATCATTGTTGCATATAGGACAGAGTACAGATCTATTAAAATCAAAATAATTACTATATTTAAAACTATGTTTCAAAGTTAAATAAGGAAATCATTCTAATACCATTTCAATAACGTGTTGTTGCCTTTCTTCCGGGTTTTTAGATAGAACAGAAATTGGGAATTGTCATTTAGATGGCATAGATTGAACATTTACCTGTGGTACAAATAAAGTCTTTTCCTCAAAAGATATCTGTGTGAATTGAGCATAAATTTTTTTCTATTCTTCCATAAGATCATTAAGCCATGCAGTACTCAAACCACTTTTTAGTATACCACGACGTAATAACTCTTCACTGACTAACCTCTCCCAATCTGTTAAAAATTTACAATATTTTCTAGGGTCTTCTTTTCTTTCTATTCCATCATAATAGAAATGTATATCTCTTTCCAAATTCCCATGAAAACATTCCGTGGTCCACCTATTTTTCTCAGTCTCTGTAATAATTGAAAATTCTTTGGGATTTATTCTATGTTCAATGGTATAAGGTGATTTTTGTTTAGTGCCATTACCTGAGTTTCCAACGAGCTGTCTTGTATGATACGATTATCAGCATTTTCGCTTTGTGGGGATTCAGAAGTTTCAGACTTTATCCAAGGATCCAGTCCAGTCTCTTCCGTGTATGCTCTATATAATCTAGAACGAATTTTTTCTGTCTGAAAACTTGATAAATCAACTAAATTAGCATGCTATTTGCAATAGTCATCAGTTAATATCTTGCTGGAGGTAGTATCAGAAGACATGTTATCATTTTATATTAATGCAAGTCAATTCAAAATTATGTAGCTATTAAGCGTGAAGCACAAAGTAAAAAATATCACTATCCAAGTTTATGTAATTATTTACTTATGCTGTGATCTCAATTTCATGCCCCACATTTAATAAAATAGAATTCAGCTTCATATCTACCTCTTATACTCTTCTCATCCTTATGACTCGACTTGCATGCTGGACATAACGACTTATCAATAAGTCCATAATAATCAAATTTTTCACTACTAAATTCTCTATATATATCAGGATACTAATCTAATATTTTATTACAAAAATAAGCATGGGTATGGGTTGGATTAAATGATACATTTACCTTTATTTCTGGATTGTTTTCTTGAGATAGCTTCGAACCAGATGAATTGGAAACGTGAGATTCAGTAGATATACTGAACTTGGTCTTGGTATCTGGTAAAGATTTTACTTTCTCAACTATTTTATCTTCTGAATTGCTGGAGGAAGTCGCAAAATGGCTAGAAATCTGGGATGATAGGATAGAGGGAATGGATATAACACTTACCTCAGTTTCTGGTAAAGTTTGTTCAGTCACGTGTGCGTTCCAATTTGGAACAGAGATTACTTTTCGATTTTCATTTGACTTAGAAAAATCGCTTATGATATTTTGAATTTGAATATCCTTTAAACTTGAAATAGCACTTGCACTGTAAGACACCTGACTAATTTTATCTATTCCTATACCTTCAAACAATATATAAACTCTTTTAGCTCTAAAAGTTATTTTATGCAAGTTTATATCAGTAATATCAGGTAAAAGTGTTTTGATTTCATTATATACGAATGTTCTTGCAGATTTGTTGTCAATTTTATCCATAGTCCTAATATTTCTAACTCTATCCTCGTACACTTTATAATAACAGTACTAGCATAAAATCTCCTTTTGTCTAGTCTTCATAGCAATGTTAAATAAATTAGCTATATTTTCTGCTATAACTTCACTAGATCCTGTTAGAATTGCTTCTATAGAGAATTCAGGAATCTGTATATCAATTACATCATTAGTTCCGTTACTATTGTTTTTGACGTAAATGGATAATTCAAACCTCAACCCTTGCTCGACTTTTTGGTTATAGGGAATTTTCTTTGCTTCCGATATGGTTATTTTCTCTGATTCATCGAAAGTTTCAGGTTCCGATTGAATTATTTTTTTGCTATGGGAAATTTCAGTTGTAAAATTTATTTCAGAAGAAATAGTACGTTGAAGCTTCTTTTCTCTATTTCTCTCCCTCATCATATTACTAACTCTTTCCTTTTCTTTACAAATTATGAAATCATCCATTTCCTTATCTTCTAATGATTTATACTTTATGCATATGGATAATACAGTTGAAGATGAATTGGAGACTCGAGACTTAGTCTCTTCAGTAGTATTGTTAGAATTTATTTCAGGAGAAATAGATAATTCCTTAGGAATCGATTCAGTGATCTGCGCATTCTTTTTATCGTGATGGTTTTCAATAGGTGATAATGTAGATGATCGATTGGTAATCGCTGATAATTCTGAATGAATAGGAGATTTTGGCACGGATATATCAGTATGAAGTTCTGAAATATTAGGTGTAATTTGTTTCTGTTTAATCTCCTTGATATCACGTTCTAGTTTCGTTACTCTACCCTTAAGTTTAGAATTTTCTATCTGACTTCGCTCCTCATTCTCAACACTTTCTTTTGCGGTCTGTTCTAATTCTACAATTCTAGCTCTAAACCCTTCTTCCTTAGCTAAGAATTCAGCATTCTCCCTTTTAAGTTCAGTATTCTTAGCTATAAGCTTGGAAATCTGTTCTTCTAATGAATCGATTTTAGACTGTGTATTTGCCATTATTTTTATATAAAATGTAACTATTCAAAATAAAATAAAATGCGTATGTTGAAGTTGTGTTAACTACCGGAGAATACGCTAAAAATAACTATACAACTATCCTATAACACTACACAAACCAACTAATCACTAATTCTACTATAAAATAAGACTGAAACCCTAGAGTGGTAGGCTTCGAAATGAGACGTGGAAAGACTTGGTCCGAGTTCTAGAGCTTTGTAAAGCCTTATGGTGAGGTTGCCGGGTTCAGATAAGTCTTAAACTTATAATATGTTTCTAATATGTCTTTGGTGTCTCGAAAGTATTATCACTAACACTTTTACTTCTTCTATTATAGCTTCTTTCGAGGTCACGTGTCACGTGGTTACGATTACCTATGTCGATCGATCGTTAAGATTCTTAACAATGATCTTGATTACGTCACGGGCAATTGATATTGGAATCGGATCTTTAATTTATCCACTATGTCACTAGTGTTGTAATCAGTGATTTCAAGTAATTGAATCTAAGATCGACGTCACAAGTAAGAGATGTCGGAAATCGGATTTTCAATCGATTGATGATGTCACGAGCTTAGTAAGTCACGGGCAATTTCAATGATCTTCTATTGTTCGATAAATTGACAATAACAATGGGTCTTAGGGGTATTTGGGGTATTTTACTATATAAAGGTACTTGGTACGAATATTGTTATCTTTCTTTAATTCTACGAACAACACTAACTCCTAAACTACTACTGGGATAGGAATTGGTTTTACTTAAGCGTATTTGGGTCAGAGGTATCAATTATTTAAAGAACAACTTCTACTACGATGATTTCGAAGTTTTAAAACTCTAATGAGTGTCTTTATTTAAAACGAGCCAAAGGCTCTTTATATAATGCATTTTTACAGACTAAAAATCGATGAAATGGACTCCATGGAGTCGATTTCGACCATAAATGGTAATCCAAACAGGATAACCGAAAATAGCAAAGATACACTAATAATAGAATATACAAATATAGAAAAATGCTACGTAATAGTAATAAAATAATAAAAAAAATAGTGGCACAGCCCAAGTCCAGGTTATGCTGCGTCAAATTTGACCCTTACAATGTTCTAATTTGGATCACAGATCACTTTTGTCAAGAAAAATTTAATCAACCATAATGTAGCCCGTGATGGGCCATGATCGTACTTTGATTCATATAATTATACGGAAATTACTATTTTATCAGCCGTGATGATGAGCCGTAATAATTACATGAATGAAATCAAGATTAAAGATATACACAAGTTTTATTAGCGGAGCTTCAGATAAATGCCAAACTATAACTATATTAAAAATACTATATTTTTTCGCAAGAATGAGCGTGAAGTTTATATTATGGGTGCAACGAGATGTGTGTATTAAAATTTTTATTGAACACTAAAAACCATCATTTTTTCACTAATTCCTTAAACTGTAGTGTTCCCAGTGTAGTCCGACACCAATTAGTTACTTCTGCAGAACTATGTGTATCTTCTTTCTTTTTTCTAATATCGTCACGAAATCTTTGTACTTCATACTCATATTTCTCCTGGGTTTTACAATGTTACTGGTTAGTTTTAAAAATAATTATGTCAAAAAAAAAATATCGAAAACATTAATTTAAGCGTATAGCAAATGTGAACAAATTGTTAATGCTATTAATGAATTGTTCACAGGTTTGAAAGGACTTGGGAAGTTCAGTCTCGCCAATATCAAACATAATATAGAGTCCTGAAGCAGTCAAAACCATGATATAGCCCGTCCATACTGTCACTACTATGCCATACATATGTGAATACACAAACAATTTAGAAACAACATAATATGATTATGTGGTGAACACTTACCAATTGTTTGCCACGCAAAAGTCATATGATTCTTTCCTGTCTTCTTAATGAGAATATCAAGGGCATCCTTCATGAAAATGCCTAGTCTGATAAGATCCATGTTGTTTTTCTTTATGTTATTGTTTTTTCCTTCTCCTGTAATCTCTCCAAACATCATTTCGTATTTAGATTTGTTGTTATTTACAACATTGCCGATCATATCTGGTTGCTTTGCTCGTGAAGAATCTAAATTGGCAAGTTTACGGACTTTTGCGCTCATACTGGCAGTGTTTGGCTATATGACTGGATGTATTGAAGCATCATGTAAGAAGGAACGCAATACTGGACTAACGATGTTGACAGTCAGAGTGCCCTCACTGAGAAGGTCTTTCAGTGGCTTAATAGGAATATTTTTCGTTTTGAGATAGATAAAAAGATTATAACCAGTTGAACATATAGGAGATAAAAAATGCTATAAGTTGAACTTACAGCTGTAAAAAGACAAACCGCATCCTTTCGAACTTTTTCTGGTCAATGGGATCATCAAAAGACTTTGTGAATAATTGTTCTAAAGTTTTTTCTGCTTCTTTCGGCCCGAGATCTTCATCAAGTGCAATCTAATACATTAAAAACCACCATATGAAAAAAATTACGATAAGTGACTTTTCACAAAAATAGTACACTAATACGTTACCTCAATGCATTCTCGAAATATCGCCTTTACGCTTTGTGCGACTTTGTTTTTAATTATATATATATTGCGCATATGTTTACGAAAATCTACTAGAGTATCACCGGAAAATTGTTCAATCTGCAGATCCGAGAAGTTATCAGCTTGTAATAATAAAATATGAGATAAGCTCTTAATATTTCCAAATAAATATTGTTAGCCTGATAATTCATACAAGAGAATTTATTCTCAAAATTCAAACTTACAATATCTCATGGTAATTTGTTTTGATAGATAAACCCGATTCCCATGCTATTTGCTATGCATTTAAACGATATGATGTGAATAGCGCAGATATATTCTTATCTTGAAACATATACTATATATTTCAAAGAAATTTATTAGAAAACATAAAAGCATATTAACTGGTAGAAGAGAAACTCACGGGATTGCCATCATCAAGCGCAACCGAATCATCCAAAAAAAACTCATCTAGAAAAAGACTCTCTTGATCATCATCCACATATTCATCGTTCCCATCTACAAATTCATCGAACGTAAAATTCTTAGGGTTTCTCTTATCTGGGCTAAAGGCATCACTGTCAGTTTCTTTATCGTCACTTTCACTTCTTCTGGTTGGGGGAACGAAGGAATCTGAATATATTTTATGCTCGGGAGTTTTCCGTAACTCTTCGTGATCATCCTAAAGCATTAAAGTACAAAATATAATTGATTTACGATTCTCAATATCTAGCTAATAAAAGCAATGCATTTGTACCTTTTTTGTTCCTAAAGTTATATTATTACCCATGATTTGGTTCGCATGATTTCCAGCGAACTGCTTGATCTTTTTTACTTGCAAACTCCCAATATTCACGCCATTGGAACGCTTCAGGTTTTTCTTTTGTGTAGACCATTTCTTAAAAAAACAGAATTAACAACAATACTTGCAAGAAAAAATTTCTTAAAAGTAAAAGAAGTGTCAAACTAAGAGCTATCCTTTAGACCAAGAGTCCTAGTTTGCACTAAGCGTCAAACCAAGAATTCATCACTGAAGACCAAGAGTCTCAGCTTGCGCTAAGCGTCGAACCAAGAGTTCATTACTGTTGGACTAAGCAATTAGTTCATTCAAATATCTATTTTACTAATGATCATACCTTCCAATTGTCAAGGATTTCCCGAGCTTTTCTTTTGCGCGTCATCTCAAATTCAGAATCATCATCTGCTACTTTCTGAAGGTCCTTTTTTATATGATCCATTATCTTAATCAGATTTTTTTGCCCTGATTTCGCATGATAAAATTCTACCATATTAATGCACACCCAGTCCTCGATCTGATGTCATTGTAAAAAGCCTTGAGTATTGGTTGTGTATTCATGATTACAAAGAAAAAAAAAATGGTGGAAAAAGTGGAAAAAGAAAATTATAAACACGTGATGAGATCTAACGTATGTGACCGGGTATGATAAACTTACAAAAATTTTTATCAAACAATGATTGAAATCACATGACCAAAATTTTAGCAACGACCCGTCGTCAAAATCGCTTAGTATAAGTCACATCACAAAATTTATGTGCCATGAGCTAATTGACTAAAATTGCATTAGAGTACTTCAGTACTTATTTCGGAAAAATGGCACTTCTCACAAATTTTATCGTTATCTATAAAATTTTGGTAGCAGTAATTATCCGACATCGGGGAAATTTTTTTAGTGCAGGTCTGCAATTTTCTGCGAAAATGCAGATTTTTACAGGATTTTTAAATTCGATCTGCGAAAATAAGTAAAATTGCAGATTTCTACAGATCTGTAAAATTCGGCAAAAATGCAGATTTTTACAGAACTGTAAAATTCAGCAAAAATGCAGATTTTTGCAGAACTGTAAAATTCGGCAAAAATACAGATTTTCGCAGATTTTACAAAAAAATTTGCCAATGATAATTTCGGCCGAATTCGATAAGTTTATTGATTTCGGTATAATAAATATATTAATAAAGGCTATTTTTGTATCATAATGATCATTTTACGATGTCATAACAATGTCAACGATTTTAAATTTTCGTTCAAATGCTTGTCCAAAACATGTTGGTGTGCTTAGTTGTACAAAAATTTATGGAAAAAACTGTTCATGTCGACCAATAACCTTAACAAGAAGGAATCGAATATAAACAGACTTTTAGCTCAAACAGGTGCTGCTATTTTGGTTTAAAAATGAATCTCGGGTTAGGATTCCAAGCGACCAATATACAGTATGATAAACAAAATCAAAATAAAAAAAATTTATGTTTATATTTATTTGCCTTCAACAAGAAACGAAAATAAATAAATACTTTCGTTTGAACGAAAATTGATCTTGCCAAATAGGAATCGAAATAATTAAAAATGAATAAAGGATTCGTTTGAGAGAAAATGGATTTTGCCAAAGAATAGGAATTGAAATTTTACACAATGGGCTCTTGTAAGACGGTTTCACAGATATCAACGGCAAAACTGTGGCACTTCTAATAAACTCCGTTAATACCGAAGCAACAAGCAACACATTAGTAAAGGTTTCGATGATGATGCCAAAGACATAAGCCTGAACATGCACATACCAGAATACCAAAAAATAAAATTGATAATAAAGGCCGAAGTAACGAAAAGATCAAGTGGCGAACGAAATCTACCTCCACTAATGACGCACCAAAAAGGGAACATCTAACCCGAGCAAAGCTTTTAACCGTTATTTGAAGAAAAAGATCAAGTAGTGAACGAAATCTACCGACGTAACATCTAACCCGAGCAAAGCTTTTAACTGTTATTTAAGCAAAAAAAATATTAGTTGAAGCTGCAAACTATAAAAAAGAACAAAAGCTACAACCAGTAACGCCAATAGCATTAAAAAAGTGAATTCAAACCGCAAATGCTTTAGCTATTACCAGTAAAAAAAAAAAAGAAATTAGTTTGATCACAAAATAGCCCAAACGAAAAAAAAAATTACTACTGATTAAATCCTGATCAAAAAAAAAATTAGATCAGCGAATCAGAAATCAGATGATCAATTTATATGTTACGTTCGACTATTAATGAATAGGTCAAAAATCGTGTGTATGTCTATGAGAAATAGAGCCGGGTCAGGTTGTGATCTGATAAATGGGTAGGTAGTTGAGAGCTTAAATTTTATATCTGATACAGGCTCTATTATAAGAAGTTAGGATGTTCTCAAGCCTCA